>PVKM010047348.1:0-11466 GCA_004027735.1 Carollia perspicillata
ACAGTATGGAATTTTCTAAGAAAACTAAAAATGGATGTGCCTTTTGACCCAGCAATTGCACTGCTAGGATTATATCCCAAGAACCCTGAAACACCATTCCAAAAGAACCTATGCACCCCAATGTCCATAGCAGCACAATTTACAATAGCCAAGTGTTGGAAGCAACCTAGATGCCCATCAGTAAATGAATGGATCAAAAAACTATGGTACATATACACAATGGTATTCTATGTGGCAGAAAGAAAGAAGGAGCTCCTACCCTATGCAACAGCATGGATGGAACTGGGAAGCATTATGCTGAGTGAAATAAGCCGGGGGTAAAAGATCAATATCATATGATCTCACCTTTAACAGGAACCTATACAACAAAACAAACAAGCAAGCAAAATATAACCAAAGACATTGAAGTAGAAAATGGGATGACAGTATCCAGAGGGGAGAGGGGAAGGAATTTCAAGGGAAAAGGGAGGGGATTATAGGAACAAGTAAAAGGACACATGGACAAAAGCTAAGGGGGGTGGAAATGGGAGGGAGGTGGGGAGCACTGGGGGTGTGGACTGCGATTGGAGTAAATGACAGAACACTGTGCTTGAATAACAATTAAAATTAAAAAAAGAATTAAAAATATATTTAATTTAAAAAGTAAAGAAAAGAAAAGAAAAAAATTTGTCTTCTTACTATATACAGCATAAATTTAGATTTTCTGGTTTAGCTCCAAAGGCTTTATGTAGTCACTGGGTGGTGTGGCTTTGTGGATTGAGCACCGGCTTGCAAACCAAAGGGTTGCTGTTTCAATTCCCAGTTAGGGCACGTGCCTGGATTGAGGGCTGGGTTCCCAGTTGGGAGTGTGTGAGCAGCAACCATCACACGTTGATATTTCTTTCCCTCTCTTTCTTCCTCCCTTCCCCGCTCTCTAAAAATAAATAAATAAAATCTTTTTTAAAAAAGGGTTTACATAACGCATTAGGTGTCAATGTAAATAAACATCAATCAATGGAAACTGAGCTGCTTCAGTTAAAGAGATGCAGCCAGAATACAAGTTACTAGTTGCTGAGGCCTTTGGAGTGGTCACCATAAGACACAATTTAGAAATAACTTGTCAAGACATTATATTTCAAGCTATTTAATAGAGGCAGTGACTTTTCTAAAACTCCCAAGTACCTCATTCTAGCAACTCTATCACATTTTCTGTTTTAGCAATGCCAAACTACTTGTAGCTCCTGAAAGGTGGCATGTCTTTCACTGTTTTCTATCTCTGCTTTTGCTGTATTGATTCGTCCCTTGGACAATCTTTCTTCTCTTCGCAGTAGTTTCTGTCTGCCTTTTAAAATCAACTTTAGGTGTATTTACATATGAATCTTTTCCTACCCCTAACCCAAAGACAGCATACCTACCTACGAATCTTTCCCTAACCCATAGATAGCATACCTATGTGTTTTATCCTTGCTAAACCTGAGCTGCATCTCTGTCACACACTTTTTGAGTCATTTTTTACATATATGTACATAGAAATATGGCTGTATGCTACAGCTTCTCAGCACATGTCAGTCACACTGTAGATATCTATTACATAATTTTTAAGATTCCAACTTTGAATTATAGCAGGCAAGCTTTATAAGAGAATAAAATGATCTAAGAAGTTTGGGGAATAAAAGTTTTATCATAAAATATTTTCTCTCTGTGCTCCAACTAGCCAGCCATTGTAAAGTATATTCTAGAATATGGAGGCATAGGAAAACACAGTACTTGCCTCTTCACACAACCACATCAAAATTATAACTAAACTACAAAGCAAACAATTATTCAGAACTGCTAGAAATCAAGCTGAATGGAAGTCCTACAAGTAGGAGGAGTGGAAAGATATCTTTGGAGCAAGGAGTCCCAGCCCTAGCCAAAGGTGGTGGTGCCAGGAAGAAAATCCCTCACAACATCTGGCTATAAAAACAGGCAGAGATTGAGGTTAAGGAAGAGGGAAACAAAGTCCCAGGCAGTTCCTCTTAAAAGGCTCATGCACAAACTTACCTTCACTAATTCTGGGCTCCAGCGTGAGGGCAACAAATAAAGGTACCAGAAACATCTGGGGAAAAACTGAATTTTTTAGCATCGGGGTGAGAGCTGGGGGCAGCTTTCTCCCAGACAGAAGTGCTGGCAGAGGCCATTGTTCCTTTGCTGAGTCCTGCCCCTCACAGAGCCAACAGGCAGGTGCCATATCTGAGACTCCACCAACCTGGCCCACAAAGTTTGCCCCGCCCTGGTGATTCCTCGAGGCCCCACCCCACCCAACTTTTGGAACCACCTAAATTGTTTCCAGTGGCTTGTCCATACACATGGCTTGTCTTGTCTCATGCTTCAGATTTTCCTACATTTTCCCAAACAAGTAGCTTCTGGCTTCAGTGCGTCCCTTACCTCTGGTTAAGTGGCCCCAGACATGGCACTAGCAACAGCTGGCCTTGGTTCACAACTTGGCCTCACTTGGGCACCCCCAAACCCAGCACAAGTATTAATAGCAGCCATCTGCAGATTGCTCTGTAGTTAACACCAGATGGCTGTGGGCAGAACACAAATAGTTGCTGACCTTGGCCTATACTTCCTGGGAGGTCCCACAGACAACATATCCATTGGACAGCTTCAGGCCACATCAGAGTACTGCCACCCAAGTACCTCCACAAGGGACACACTCAATGGGCAGACTCAGTGGACACCAGAGCCCTGCTTAAGTAAGTCTGGATATTTGGGGTAGGGGCTTGCATAGCTGATCCTCCATGGTGGTTGGAGGTTGGTGGTCACTGGTTTCAGCCAATCCTTGTAGCTCACTGGCCTGGGTAAATCCCTCCCATTGACTTGCCAACAGCAATCAAGGCTCAACCACAACAGGTGGGTGTACATGGCCCACATGGTAGGCGCTCCTTGAGTACCCATCTTGGGACCCTACAGGATACACATCACATCAGGACACTCTACTAAGCCAAAGACATGTAGCAGCTCTTCTAATACATGGAATCAAATACCTGGGGTCTCCAAAATGAGGAGACAAAGAATCATATCCCAAATGAAAGTACAGAAGAAAACTCTAGAAACACTAAAACAAATGGTCAGTATCAGAGAGACAGATGTGCTCCTTTATCTCAAATGTTGCCTTTGGTTACAGACTTTTTCCCCAAGCATCTTTCATGAAGACAACAGAATTGTAGATGGAATTGGTCTGTTTCAATGAACTTTTTACTTCCCACTCTCAGGGACAGAAGAAAGCAATGCAACACCACTATGACAGAGTTGGTAACCATCTACACATTTTTTTTCCAGTATTTCAAATGCTTTCTTTCTGCATGCACACACTTTCTCCCTTAGCATTTTAGCTTTCAGAAAAATTGAGTTCTGTTAAAATAAAGGAAAATGGTAGGAAAGTGTTATAATTATTCCTTTTTTCATTAAATTGTCTATATATTTACTCTTATGCTTCCTATTCACTCTAATTGTATCTCATTAAGTTGCATGTGTTCCCTATTTTTTATAACACTGCCCAATTGCACTCTGCCCCAATCGATTTTTAAGTATTTATCTTTCCTATGCAAACAATAGTATTATTTCATTAATATAAGGGAACACAGTGAAAAAACTTGATGTTTTTATGTCTCTTCTTAATATCAGAATATTATTTGTTATGTATATATACACACATATGTATATGTATTTGCACATTTTTTCAAATGTACCCAGTGAATTTTTAACATAACACTGATATTTAATTCACTGATACATGAATTTTGAAAATTCTTACATTGGAATAATACATAGTGCTTAGGTGGCATGACTATATGGGTATGTCCATATACAATATCTTACTACCATTTTCATTAATTTGTTAAGTACAGTGGTACATTGATAAATTGCACATGGCCCTGGAAAAGTCCCTGTTTCCCTCACCCTTTCTCTCTTTGCTGAATAAATTGCCATAAATAACAAGAAATGTGGACCAACACTTTAAAGAAATGAAAGCAGTTAACTTTCTCTTGGTGCTTTTTATTATTTGAATTTATGAATTTTATAAATTAGAAATTTCATAATAAGAATTTCACACAAAACTCAAAACATTGATAATAAATTTTCTCTACAAATTCTACCCATTGGCACTCAAGTCGGTAAAGACAAAAACAAACTACATCTACACTTGTTCTATCAAAGTCCACAGCAAGAGGGATATCAAAGTAAACCAGTCTCTGAAGGTAAGAGGGTTGTCACGGATGTCCTGCATATGGGGACAGGGTGGACTGCGCTGAGTGTCCTCACCATGAAAGACCCAAAATGGGGGGGTCAGGTATCTGCTCTGTTGGCACTCAGAGGACGGGGGGGCGGAAATGAAAGGTGTGCATGAAGGCTTCAGTGAAATATCCAGTGACCTCACTAACATAAAGGCTCCTATATAAACATGTGTGCCTCCTAAGGAGAGCTGTCCTTTGGCTTTTCAAACGTGGACAGCTTTGAAGCCCGACAGCTTCAAATACACTTGCAGACAAGCAAGCGTTTTGAACTCCTGAAATCCGTCCATATGGATGCAAGTACTAGATTCCTAACTCCTTGCCCCTTCCCATCTGCTTGCTGCCCAAAGAATCACAGTCCAACAGCGCAAGGCGGACAAGTGAATCCCGTGTGTCTCACCTGTCCCCCATTCCGCCAGTTGGAAAACACATGGAAACCATAGCAGCTGTGAGGCAGCTGAGCGGTGGGGAGTTACAGAGAGCAGACCCCAGAGAGCAGTCCACCACCTCAACCCTGCAAGTGTGAGCTCTCCGGGTCAGTGACTATGCAAACCTGCCCTAGTACCCGGCCGGGTGCTACACTTAACTCTAGATTCACTTCTTCACCCTGAAATTTACTGAAAACCACGGCCCACTGCAAGGTTCATGTTTGCTTTAGCTTCTTGAAGCCTCAGGACAGCACACAGCAGCACCACACACACCAAACCCAGCCACTGCTTCTCCCTGTCCACACACTTCGTGCCTTGGCTCAGGTGTGGAGGAGGAGGAGTCTGAAAACAGGAGCTGGGAGGACATGCCAGGGTCCCCAGCTGGCTACTGCTAGCACCATTCCCAGGACTTTTCCAACAGTTGGTGTCACTCTGGATGCCTAAGCTCATTCCCAGGGGTCACCCCTACACCTGACCCTGCTCTCTCCAGGTTCATACCCCTGCCACCCCCTACCCCCATTGATAGACCAGCTTCCTCCTTGCTCTCCAGAACTCGCTTTAAACCCCCAAAGTAAAGCCATTTCTTACCCAGCTGAAAACTTTCTCCTCCCTCTGCAGCAGGATAGGGTAGGACTGCCAGTGAGGGCGTCCTCGCCTGGCCAATGCGTCCTAGGTGCCTTCCTGCGCTGTGGTTCCCACTCTCATTCTCAGGGGGAAGCGGGGAGTGGGCCGCTGGGCAGTGGTCCCTCAAGGCCTCTTGGAGATCAGGGAGCGAGTGTCCTCGGAATGCACACCTGCGCCCTGTCCTGCCCTTTGGCCCATCACCTGTGCCTCCAGAGGCCCTGCCACCTCTGGGTGGCACCACCCCACCTCCCTGTGAGCTCAGGGTCCGTGGTGGGCTCCTGGGCTGCTAGGGCAATGCGCCTGTGACCCCTGCTGCCCAGGAGCGCGCTCTGTGCCTCGGACTCCCTGCAGCTCTGACCCTGCCAGTCCAAGTCCTTCATTACTCTGTCTCCCCCTCATTTCTTTTTCTTCTTCTTCCCGGCTCCTCCTTTATCTCTTCTCTGTTCTACATTGGTTTGCTTGTACTGCTTATAAGGTTGGAGGAAGTCTATTCTTGGTTACAACCTATCGATGAAAGCACCCAGCTCAGCTAAAATGTATAGGTCGGTGGAACACTTTCCACTAGACAGCAGCCTGATGCATTTATTTCTTGACCTCTGGTGAGTCTCCATGCAGAACAATGTAGCCAAGAGAGAAGTCTTGGTGTTTCCTCTTCTGGAAGTTTACACCTCAGGAGTAAATGAGACAAGCGCGTGTGGAAAATAGAGGCATGTACGCCTGCACGCACACACAATTTTGGGATGAGAAAATAAAAGTAAGGATCTTGCTAAGCATGTGTTTATATTTCACCTATAACTCAAGAGTAAGGAGCGGTGTGGAGGCAGGAAGAGGGAGGAAGGCAAAAAAAAATTTCTTTACTGCTTTCAACTAACTAAGGAAAAAGTGAAAGATCTCAGAGTTGTGGAGTTACCAAGGAGGCTGCCCCACAGCCTCTAAAGGTTTTAAAAGAGTGTGAGGAATGATTACAGGAGAATCTCATAAGGAAAGACCACAGACAGCCCCGGCCTGGTCGCTCAGTTGGATGGAGCAACATCCCAATTCACCAAAGCGGAAGGTTCTATCCCTGGTCAGGGCACATACAACAATCAACCAATGAATACATCAATGAGTAGAACAACAACTCAATGTGTGTGTGTATCTCTCTCTAAAAATCAATACAGAAAAGGCAGAGTAGTAATGAATTATTTTACTTTATTTTTTAAAAGATTTTATTTATTTATTTTTAGAGAGAGAGGGGAAGGAGAAAAAGAGGGAGAGAAACAGCAATGTGTGGTTGCCTCTCATGCGCCCCTCTCGGGTGTGGGTCCTGGCCCGCAACCTACCTATGTGCCCTGATAGGGAATCGAACCCGTGAACCTTTGCTTCTCATGCCTGCTCTCAGTCCACTGAGCTACACCTTCCAGGGTAGAAATGAGTGATTTTAAAATATTGAAAGAACATGGGTCTGTTAATTCTATTTGGAAGTAGAAATAAACAGGAAAAGACAATTCTTTGTTGAGAAGATAAGTAATGTTAAGAGAAGAAATATAAATATACAATTTCTTTTCTGAGTCTATATACTGTTCTAGGTAGAACAATCTTGAGAAGAGAAGAGACTAAACATTGCTTAGAGACAATTATGGTCATAACAGGAAAGAAACTAATGAGAAGGCCTGTGGCTACTTAGGTTAATTCAAACACCTGCACTCTGGCGACCCCATGCAGAGACCTGGGATGTCATTTGGAAACTGCTCGGATGGAATGCAGCAGCTGCCTTCATACATTTCCCTAATCTTCAAGACGAACATTCCAGCAAGTATTTCATCTGCATTTAATAAAGGAGAAAGACAGGGATTTAAAGGGTTAAGTAAATTGACCACTACTCAGCCAGGAGGAGGATCATGACTTCAAGTTGAAACATGTTTTCCTTTACATAGAATTGCTACATTTCCTGGGGAAGGGAAGTACCTTTGATAATACTATTTGATACATCCTTCAACTACAGGCAAGGGGCCAGGAGAATGGGCATGTAGAAATATTCTAATTTTCTACAATAAACATAGATTCTGTTATCTATACAGTGATTAAGTTTGAGATCACTCCCTGACAGTAATGTACAGAAGATCATGAAATAAGTCATGTGCCAGTTGCCAGAAAAGCAAACAGCTATAGGGGTGTGTGTGTGTGTGTGTGTGTGTGTGTGTGTGTATTACCAGGCCAACTTCTTTTCTAGAGAGAAGTAGCCATCAAAGTCACATGTATGGTATTTCCAGATTGCAACTAAGCTTCCCCCATTACCTTTATGGACGAGATACAGGTAAACTGTGTGTTAATATGAAGAAACTAAAACCTAGCAGTGTGGACAAGTTGCCTCAAGTGTGTTGGTAAGTGGATTCATGCTGCAATAGAGTAAGGTATTTGATTCTGAGCTTGATGCCATAGTGTCCAGCCAATTTAGTAAATTATATTTAAGAGGCAAAGAGGAAAGAAGTACTTCCTAGATATGAAAATGAACCCAATTAGGGGCAAAAGTCAAAACCCAAAGAATCCTTTACTTAGGATGCTGATCTGTGACAAAGGAGATAAATTGACTTTAACTCACTGTGAAATCCTGTATTTTAGGTATAGGATTTACTCATCTATTCAAACATTAAATGAGATGTTGGTTATGGACAAGACAGCCAACAGCACATTGACCTCTCTACCCTAAGACAACTACAGACAGAAATATGGAAAGCAGTGTCGGTTATGGTTAGCAACCAACACACAGGAGGCCCATAAGCAGTCCATTCCCATGATCTCTTTTCTTACTGACCTTTCCTTTTTTCCAGCAAGATACGTGGGAGTCTGAGACCAAGCAGTGAGCTGCAGTGTGTCCAGGCAGAGGGCACACCCTGTACAGGGTTGGAAGGGATCCAGGGGACACAGAGAGGAAGCCCCAGAAGTCTGTGTGGAAATCCCCTGAGTTCCTTGGCTGAATTCCTAGGCTGCATGGCCCAAGGGAACGATTCTGGAGGCCTGATCAAGTGCGGTGGCTACAGGTGGAAATTCAAGTAGAAATCACACAGGTGTGGGAAGATACTGAAATCTGGGCCCAGACAGAGTGGAAAGACCTTGGTAAACACCTTGGATACTTGGGTGACAACCCCTAAGGATGCTTTCTAGAGGTAAGAAGGATACCCCAGGAGAAAGAATAAAACCAAAAGAGATTTGCCTAATGAAACCAAAACCAGGTCCTTGGAGGCTGAAGGTCGTCCATCACCCATCTAACGCGTGCGAGAGCACCACTCAAAGCTCACTGGAGGAAGAACACATAAGCTAGAATGTCTACGAATGTAGTGTGCAATGAAAACTTACCAGACGTGCAAAGACGCAGAAAAAACAGTGATCGTGACAAAGAAAGATAATACAGTCAAGATAGAGTCCAAGAAATGATCCAGATTTTGGAATTAGTAGCCAAAGACTTATAAATGGCCATAACTGATAAAGTAAATAAAGTATCCTGGTAATAAGGAAACTGATGGAAAGATAGAGCATTTCAGCAGATTATCGGATTCCATAAAAAGTTAACTGAGCTTTTGAGCAGCTAAACGAAGAACTAATTAAATGGATTTAAAAACCACTTCTCACAACAGTATACAGGGCTGATGGTATCAATATAAATCAATAGAAAATACCAGGAGAAGAAAAGACCAGAAGCAACATTTGAAGAAATCGTGCATGACAACTTTCCGTAGCTGATGGAAGATTTCAACCGAGAAATTCAAGAAGTTCCGGGAACCAGGAGCAAAAAAAGCCTCAGCTGGGTTCACAGGAGTCAAACTGCTGAAAACCAAAGATAGAGAAAATGTTAAAACCAGCCTGACAAAAATAGAAATATCACCTTTGGAGGAACAACGTGAATGAATACTGCTTCCAGTGGGCCCCAAAGGAGAGGACCCTGTGCCAGGAGACACACGGGCTGTACCTTCAGTGGCCCCGATGTAACGGCCAGACCGTCCCCATGCCCGCACCACCTGCACCCCAGGGTGCTGACTGCCCAGCCCTGCTCATGGAGCCCATCCACCCCGTGGAAATCCAGTGACCAGAGCCAGCGCTGGGTGGTGTCTTGCGGTGACTCACAAAAAGCAGGGCCACATCTTTGAGAGTCACAGTGGCCGGTGCCCCCATGTTTGGGGTAAAGGCCTGTCTGGCCGTTGAGTCTCTTGTCTTCAGTGCTGACCTGGGACCCAGTGGGGTGGTCAGGCCCTCTCACTGGGCTAGTTTGAGCACCAGCAGGCCCTGCCCACAGACAGACCCCTTCAACCACACCAGCTGCCCCAACAAGGCGTGACCGGACTCTCCAGAGAAAAAGTCTAAAGAAGGCACCTGGGCCCTGGATGTCCCCTCAGACAAAAAGCAGGTTGTCCCCCTGCAGCCTGCCACCCAGGGGCCGCCCCCACAGCCGCTCAGTGTCCAGGGACCATGACCAGTGCTCATTCTCCAACACCTCAACACTGTCCCCACCCAGTGCTGCTTGCCTGGCAGGTCTGGGGCCCGCTCTGTGCCTGGCTCCATGTGGACCCTTGATGATGTTTCTTCCGACACTTATTTCGAGATTTCAGAGGAAACGGAAATGCTCTGAATGCAGGGACTTACGGGGCTGGTGGGGGAGCTGGAATCGGACGCCTAATGCTTTCCTTTCTCCCTATTTCTGAGGGAAACTCAAGTGTCTGGAAAGGAAGTGAATGCTGTAAGAGGTTTATTTGGGTAAATGGACGGTAGCAGATTTCCCCCAGGAAGGGGGAAGGAGCGAGCAGGGAGACGTCTCTGTTTGGACAGAGATGGAAGGCGGGAGGCCCTGGACAGTGTCACCGTGAGCACCTCCAGCTGCGTCGGAGCCTCCAGAATGAGAAGCTGGATTGTGGTGCTGAGAAGAAGCCATGGAAGCAGAAAGACTTATTTAAGGCACCGAAAGAAACAAAAACCTATCAAAGTGGAATTCTATATGCACTGAAAATATCTAAAATTGATGTTGGGAAAAGATAAACTCAGACAGACAAAAGCAAGAAAACCAACTTTAACTTGGAGGTTAAGACAATGTCACGTCTGGAAAAAATAAAACAGTATTCTGAATAACACATGCAATATTTCAAATCGTTAAAAACTTATATTTTTGTTACTTATTCTCTCGATAAAACTCAAAGGGGTGAACACAAGCTAAAATGGGCAGAGGTGTCTTTCTGAACGTGACAGAGTGAGTAGATGGCAGAAGGGGCCTCTCACTGACTTCCCCGTCACCCCTGAAATCACACACTGATTCCCACCTACAGTGACATCGCTTCTGTGATGGGAACAATTGTTCTTAAGGAAAACAAAAACAAACTGCATGGCCGTTGTTATGAATCAAATGACTGCTCTCATACGCTTTATAATACATCAATTAAATTTTTAACATGCGTCTCGTTTACTTTGGGTTATCTGTGGTTTTATTTTAACGCATGAATTTCCCTCTTGACCTGAGTCTGGGAGTCTGCGTACTCCAGGAGTGTGTGCCAGGAACACAAAATAATTATAGCGGTTGCCAAAGTAAGAAAGGCATAATCTCAGATTCAATATACTTGTAAAAATAACAAGGAACCAATTAAAATATAGTGTTCCCGATTGTCTGTTGAACTATTAAGGCTTACAATTCAGATGATCACATTTCATTCAGTGTATCTGCCGATGCTTCCAGAGCTTATAGCCACATAACTGAGCTAAACTGACCACAGCCTTTGCTCAACAGTGTGAAGAGTGTATTTTGACTTGCGAGTAAAATTTATTCTTCAGTCTCTATCTGGAAACCTTTCACGTGGTTTTGAATTTTGGAGTTTTCTTTCTTCCACCTCTTCTTTTTGCTGACATACCTCAAAGATATTCCGGGGTCTTGAATTTCCCTCTATTCCTCCATTTATCCCTCCTTATTCCTCTTACCTTTATTTACTCCTTCTCTCTTTTTTCTTCTTTCCTCCCTAGTCTTCCAAGTTTCATAATTTGGTAGTCCTCTCTCCAACATTTGATAAGTGCTTCCTAGCACAATTCTAAGTACCACAGAGGTGTGGATTGGTGGGTTCGGGCTGCTATGAGTAAGCACCATAGACTGAGTGGCTTACCAACAACAGACATTACTTCCCACGCTCCAAGAGGCTTGGAGTGTG
>PVKM010047349.1:0-11474 GCA_004027735.1 Carollia perspicillata
GAAGCAGGCAATAGAAATATGTTCAAAGAACTGAAGAAAAACATGCTTTAAGAAGTGAAGAAAGGTATGATGGGAATGTCTCATCAAATGGAGAATACCAATAAAAAGATAGAACTCATAAAAAATCAAAACTAAGGCCCTGGATGGGTAGCTCAGTTGGTTGGAGTGTCATCCCAATATGCCCTGCTTCCAGGTCCCAGTCAGGGCACGTACGAGGAGGAAGCAATGAAGGCGTGAATAGTGGAACAACACACTGATGTTTCTGCTCCTCTTTCACTCCCTCTTTCTCTAAAATCTATCAATAATAATTTTAGGAAAAAATTCTGGAGTTTAAAAAGTAGAATAATGTAATGGAAAAATTCACTAGAGGAACTCAACAGTAGGTTTGAACTGGCAGAAGAAGAAATCCACACATTTTAAGAGAGCAATAGAGATTATGAAATATGAAAAGAGAGAAGAAAGAATATCTTCATTATATGAACAGTCTCAGAGAAATGTATGCATACCAACATACATGTAATGGGAGTACTGGGATACAGGAGAAAGAATACAGAGCAGAAAAAAGTCTTGGAAGAAATAGCTGAAACTTCCCAAATTTAATGAAAAATATTAATCTATACAACCAATCAACTCAATTAATTCAAGTAGCAAAACAAAGACATTCACAACCAGTCACATAAAATAAAACTGTTGAAAGCCTAAGATAAAAAGGAAATATTGAAAGTAGCAGGGGAAAAATAAATTGTCGTGTGCTAGGGAACCCCAATAAGATTAAGTACTGACTTGCAGAGGCAGTAGAGGCCAATAGGAAGAAGGATGACATATTCAAGTTGCTAAAGAAAAAAACTGTCCACAAGAATCTCATATTCCAGCCAAACTATATTTCAAAAATGAAGAAGAAATACATTTTTTAGGTAAACAGAACTCAGAGACTTCATTGCTATCAGATCCACCCTACAAGAAATACTAAAGAAAGTTATTCAGGCTGAAAGCAAGAGATCATAGACAGTGCTTTCAATGCAAATGAGAAAATAAAGAGCACCAGTAAAAGTAATTATTTGATAGAAAAAAGCAGTATAAATGCATATTTTTATTAACTGACTTAAACAGCCACTGTATAAAACAAAATGGACATAATTGCATTGTTGGGCCAAGAGTATATAAAACGCAAAATGTTCAACAATAAAAGCATGAAAACAGTGAACTGGAGCAAAGCTGTAGTTAAGTAATGACACCAGATGGTAACTCAAATTTACAGAAACAGATTTAAAAACTAGAAATTTAAAATAAGAAAGTAAACATAACAAAGTTGATCATTTATATTTGCTCTCCTCTCAGCTTCTTCAAAATATAAAACATTATATACAGTAATTATAAATACATATTGTACCATTTATTCATGCAATATATATAACAACAAAGCACAAAAAGGAGAAAGGTGAAATGGAATTGTACAGGAATAATATTTCTATATGTCTCTGGAATTAGGTTATAAATACTGGATAGAATTTGCCAGTGAAGCCACTGAGCCTGGTATTTTCTCTGTGGAATGACTTTTAATTAAAAATTAAGTTTTTTATTAATATAAAGGTACTTGTATTTTCTATTTCTTTTTTTGTCAGTTTTGTAGTTTGTGTCTTTTAAGGACACAGACAATAAATTGCCAAATATATTAATATAAGGTTGCTCAGAATATTTTACTACTAATATATGAATATCTGTAGATTCAACTATGATTTTCTCTATTTGATCAATAATATTATTAATTTGTATTTTCTAGACCTGTCTAGAGATTTATCAAGTTTATTGTTAAATTTTCAAAGATTCAACTTTGGTTTTCATTCTATCTATTGTTTTTATTTATTTTCTATTTAGTTGATTTTTACTTTCATATTTCTTTTTTCAACTTACATTGGATTCAATTTGCTTTGATTTTATTGGCATCTTAAGGCAAAAAAATTAGTGCTGTGATTTGACATTTTTATATCTTACAATGTGATCACCCCTCTAATTCCAGTAATCACCTGTCATCATACAAATTTATTACTATATTATTTACTACATTGTCCTTCACCTTTTTCATCCATCCCTCTACCCCTCCCACTCTGGCAACCATCCCTTTGGTCTCTGTTTCTAAGTCTGTTTTTTTTGTTTGTTTTCTTTGTTCATTTTAGATTCTGCATATAAGTAAAAATCACATGGTATTTGTCTGTGTCTGTCTGACTTATTTCACTTAACATAATACCCTCTAGGTCCATACATGTTGTCACAGTTGGCAAGGTTGCATTCCTTTTCATTGCTGTGTAATATTCCACTACACACATATACCACATCTTCTTTATCCATTCATCTGTCAATAGACACCTAGGTTGCTTCCATTTCTTAACTATAGTAAATAATGCTGCACTGAACAAAAGGGTGCATACACTTTTTTAAGTTAGTGGATTTTTTTTCCTTTGAATAAATACCTAGAAGTAGAATTCCTGGGTTATCTGGTAGATCTATTCTTAGGATTTTTTTTTCTTGAGAAATCTCCATACTGTTTTCCATAGTGGCTGCACCAATTTGCAGACCCGTCAACAGAGCACAACAGCTCCCTCTTCTCCACATCCTCACCCAGTACATGTGATTTAGTTTTAAATTGTCTTTCCTTACCATTAGCCTGTAAGCTCCATGATGACAGAGTTTGCCTTGTTCTCTATTGAATGCCCCCGAATCTACCAAAATGCTTGAGCCAAAGTAACAGATGATATTTATGGAATAAATAAACAAATGACTGGGTGGATAAACTTAGGTTCTGGACACTTATGCATGCAGGCACACACATACAAAATGGC
Organism: Carollia perspicillata; assembly: GCA_004027735.1. Taxonomy (NCBI): domain Eukaryota; kingdom Metazoa; phylum Chordata; class Mammalia; order Chiroptera; family Phyllostomidae; genus Carollia; species Carollia perspicillata. The sequence continues at coordinate 2,838 of PVKM010047349.1, forward strand.
AAGGATGTCTTTTTGCAATATACATAAGGGACATCGTCAAAGTGTGGTATGTTTGACTTAATTTTAATAAAATGTATTAATGTACCAAATTCTGCATTTTGGTCAGATACAGATAAGATAAATGAGAATGGTCATCATCATCTAATAGATGTTTCTCAATGTGGAGTTTCATAATAGGTAAAGTTTTCATATTATTTTTCTAGTGTGTAAACTAGAAGCAGTATTTTTAAAGCATTACTGACATACGATATAATTGGCTCATTTAAGTATGCAGTTTGATGTATTTTGGTAATTGTATACAATCATGTAACCAGTAAGTCAAGATACAAAACAGTTCCATTAGACCAAATTGTTTCTAAATTCTTGGGAAAACACCAATAAACATTGGTAATGTTAGGAATAAGAATTCTATGATAAAATCTAGGATAAATAAATCTAATCTATGATTAAAAAAGAAAAGAACTTAGAAACATTTAATGTGCATGATTTACCAAACAGCAAAACATCTCAGGCAACCTCATATTTTTCCCCTGAAGTGACACTATGAATTTCCACTCCTGTTCAGACAGCAGAGGCTTTTGCAAGCCCTGAAGTACTCAGAGAAGAAAGATAAGGAATCCTTATATATTTAATTTATATTTCCAGGGTTACATTTGGACTATTTTTCCATACTGCCCTTTAAACAAAATATAAAATGAAATGACTCTCGGTAATTGGCTGTCTGTTCTGTTGTAAGTACACCAAATAACAGCATTTTATACGAGAGCTGGAGATTGTGGTTCCAGCCCAAGACCATGAAAGAAAACCATCATGCCATTTGTGCTTCTCCACTGAGACTGTGTGCGGCCAAAGGGAGGAAGGAGCAATGTTGTGCTATCAGAGCCACTCGGAAGTCAGCTTCCTGCTCCAGCCCTGCACCCCCGACCCCTCCTACACATGCCAGCCTGAGTGACTGCATGACTCCTCTGTGTACATGATATCTCCACAGCAGTGACCTCAAAGGGTTAATAGCTGAACAAATAGAAACCATTCATTCATTTCCTTTCTATCATCCTATGTTTCCTTTCCTCATGACAGATTACTAGGTGTAAGTATAATGACAGAATAACTAATAAAGCATGACATATGAAAGTAGTATTTGTCTGTGAAAACCACTTTGATTACCTGAGATATGTACTGGAGAGGTTTCTAAATACCACTTGTAATTTCTAGTTGTTGATCCCTTGAAAGGATAAAATTTCAATAATTGGAAAGCAATGTCACTATTAAGAATGAACAAATCAGGACAAATTCAGACAAATTACAGAATGCAGTCTGTAGCACCACTGTGAAAGGAGCAATTATACCTCAGATTGGTTTATGAGGGAAAGAGTCTTTTAACAGAAAGATGCCCTAACTCTGTACTTTGGCTCCATCATGGCTGGGGGCACACTAAGCAAACAGCCCCTGAGAAAGAAGACTGGATTGCTTACAGACTTAAAGTGTAGATGCTCATCCAACCAAGAAGGGGAAAATTCCAGTTACATCTTAGTTTTTCCCTCTGTACTCATTATGACATTTACCTCCGTTTGACTATTTTAGTCTCCTGGTTCAGTGATAAGCGTATGCAGAAACCTAACCAATTCCCATCTTCCCATGTCTCCCTTGGTCCTTCCCACTGGCCCTCAAGTATATACATTAGGTACAAACCCAAAATAGGTACAGTAGCCCCCCCTCCTTATTGGCAGTTTCATACTCCAGAGTTTCAGTGAGCCACGGTCAACCATGGCCTGAAAGTAGTAAAGGGAAAATTCCAGAAATCAACAATTCCCAAGTTTGAAATTGCATGCCATTTCGAGTAGTGTGGAGGATTCTACTGCTGTCCCACCCCAGCTGGCTGAGACAGGAATCATCCCTCTGTTTAGCATATCCACGCTGTACATCCACAGTATAGTAAGATATTCTGAGACAGGGAGAGAGGAGAGACCACATTCACGTAACTCTTATTATAGTACATTGTTACACTTGTTCTGTTTTATTATTAATCATTTTTGTTAATCTCTTACTGTGCCTGATTTATAAATTAAACTTTATCATAGGTAAGGATGTGTAGGAGAAAACATAGTAATTTAAGGTTTAGCACTATGCATGATTTCAGGCATCCACTAGAGGTCTTAGAACATATTCCCTGTGGATAAGGGGGACTACTGCATCTACATTTCACTGAGCATGTCAGCTAAAAGATGTGGCAGCAATAGCCAAAATTAATGTAAGTATGGTGCTTTAATATGAGACATAGATTAAAACGCAGTTCTCCGTTTCTGCCTTCATCATTAGAAAAACCTAAAATGTTAACGGACAGTAAAAATCTCCATAGACTTTCTGTAAAAATACCAAGTCAGATCCCACAGCAGAAAATGTTCTATTTCTTCTCTTAGTAGGTCGTTTCATTACAACTGTGTAACTGGAATTTCAGAAGGCTAGCAACTAGTGCCCTTTTACTCAGTCAGGGCAACATTCACAGTCTGAAAATAAATATACAGAAAATTCAGGAGAAAGGAATTTCCAAAAAGAGGCTTGTATGTTATTTGTCTTCAAAACTTATAATGAGATGAAGAAAAAAATACAAGAAAGAAAAAAATGTATCAAAGTGAAAGAAATCATTAAAAAATCATAATTGAATAATAGAGAAAGCAGACTGCCCAGAAAGATCTGTATACACATAATTCTTCTTAGGATTTTAACTCTAGATTGAAATATAAATGAAAGGACTTTGCATGGTAAAATGTCACTGGGCAGGATTTGGCTGAAGCTGGTACAGTGCTTGCCCACATGCCAGACTGAATAATGAGGGGTGTCGCTGACGGCTCAGTCCCTGCAGGACACATCTTTATGCAGACGCACATGGGAAGCCAGCATTGTTAGCATGACTCTGTGGGTAACGTTACAGCCTCTCTCTGGCCACTCTTTTGGTACCCTCGTGCAAAATAATTCATTTCGGCTTTACTAAAATAATAAATATAATTAATAGTTATTTTGTAGAATACAGTACTGATGTCACAAGCCAATTTTCCGAACATGCCTTTAAGCCGCAGCTGCACCATTCATGTTTATAAATCAGGTAATTGTACATGTAGCCACTTATGTGTATCTGTAGTCTGATTTACATATGCCAATCAATTATCTTATATACAGCTGGCCAACTTCTTGCTTTCTTTACTCATTTTTCCCCTACCTCGGAAGTTCAGATAGATTAGATTTCTGAAATCCCATCGTAATAAACCACCATTTATTCTTCTTTTCTCAAGCCATTTAGGGATATTTCCAATACCTCCCCCTGATGGTAAGATAGAAGGACAAAGCTCAGAGAAGCTGCTAAGTCTCTCTTGATTCATTGCACCAGGAGGCTGCTTCATTTGTGCAGGATGTTCAAGATCATTCTAATCAATCTTTTCTGCCCTCTGAAAAAAATGTTTGATTATGATCAGGAGTCTCTAACTCTTACCTAGTTCCACGTGATAACAATGAATGACAGTATAATTGGAATAGGGATTTGATTGTCATAAAAGACAATGATTGATCTCATTTGATAGTGTTCAAGGTAAAGATTTATACCTTGTGTCCTTGACCATGTAAGCTTACATTAGGCAGAATGTCTAAATCTCCTTTCTAATGCTAATTTGCCAATGATTCTGCATGAAAAAAAGATGCAATTATTGAAAATATTTGAAGGATATATATAAAGATATGAAGTTTTATTCAAGACTACAGTAAGGATTTGCACAGCATTCCATCTCAAATACGCAAACACGAACATGAAGTAAACCCTTAAAAATTCTCCATTAATTTAAGTAAAAAGGGTTTAAATTTATAATTTATATTTTATTATTTAGGTAATTAAGTTTATATGAGTAAAAGTTTTGCTTTGTTTTAATGTGTGAGTTAAGTGAAAAATATAAAGCTATTTAGAACTTAATTGAGAAATAAAAATTAAATCTGAAATCATAATAAGTTGCCTATTTCTAAAGAACACACTGGTTATTTACAAATTTTAAACTTCTATAAAATAATATAATACACAGTTTCATATTTTAGAAAGGTTCTTGAAAGCACTATTTTATAATTTTGAAAGGCTCTATGGCTCCATTAAAGGTGGCAGATTAAATATACAAATTTATTTCCTCTCACTCATTACTCTCCATTATAATGCCAGTAAAGGAATAAAAAAAATATGTCACAAGAAAGAAGAGAACAGGAAAAGGGAGAGTGGTGAACAAGAGATTCAGTAAAATTTTTCAATATGGAAATCAGGTGACCTATGTAACTGATTTAGCAATGCCAAGGAAGCCACAGACTAAAGTGCTAGGTGAACAAACTAACCCAGATAGGATAAGGCATAGTGAAAGTGGAGGTGGCGTGGGGACAGAAGGGCAGAAAACAGAATTCCTTTGGAAGTTTCTCATCAAAAGACTTGACACCTTCTCAACCCACATACAAACTATCCACAACCAGAAGCCCGCTTGAGTACTCCTTACACACATACCCAGGGAAGAGTCTGGACGTTTCATTCCCTCGAGAAAATGAACTAAAGGGACTCAAGATACGATGACATCAGTAGAGAGGATAATGAGAGTAAGGCACAAACCATTACAGGATGTGCAAAACAGAGGACTAAAGTTGGAAAGAGGAGGCCCAAGGATCTAGGAAATGGTGCATTCTGCCCACATGAGCAGCAGAGAGGTATCAGTTGTCAGATGCATGGCAGACTTCCAGAATGGAACAGGAGACAGGGTCCAGAAATGCACATACCAATTGCTAAAATTCAGAATATGGATTACTAAATGAAAGAGCAGGGATGCTCAGTGATACATTTCCAGGTGTATCAGTCAACACATCAAAAGCACAGACCTGCTGCCCTGGCTGGCATAGCTCAGTGGATTGAACGCGGGTCTGCGAGCCAAACAATTGCGGTTGGATTCCCAGTCAGGGCACATGCCTGGGTTGCAGGCCAGTTTCAGCAGGGGACTCATGAAAAGCAACTATATATTGATGTTTCTCTCCCTCTCTCCTTCCCTTCCCCTCTAAAAATAAATAAATAAAATCTTTAAAAAAAAAAAAGCACAGACCTGCTCATGAGAAGGTAGCACCACTAAATTGGAAATACATGATTATTGCTCTATATTTTAGGCCTTTTGGCTTTACTTGCCCTTTATTAATCATGTGAATGTATTTATTTTGAAAAAGAGAAAAGTGATTAAGTCTACATGAAATTATATTAAGTGAAAAGTTGGGTAATTTCATAAGCGATATTGCCAATCTTTTTAAACATACTAAAAAAGGAGAAGGAAACAATAAGAATGGTTCTTATAGCTTCAAGTATTTTTCTATAATTACTATGCATTATTTCTAGAGTCACTTAAAAACCACAATAAAAATATAATGTTGAGTAAGGTAATAATATAATTTATAAATGACTATTGTGCTACTGCAGGGAAACCAACAGAACATTCTGAAAGAAATAGACAAACGCTAATAGGATCATAATCAACACAATAGATCTGTGATGTTACAGCAGTTAAATAAAGGTTTTACTAGTCACAATAACAACTTTTAAGAACTCTTAAATCACTTGAAAAATGCTGTTCAGTGAAAATTAGTAAAGCACTGGCAGCTATCTTAGCCATGCACCTTCTGGTGCTCCTGCATTAGAGAGAACTGTCCAAACTTACTCTCGGGACTTAAAAAGGCAGAATCTACAGTTCCCCTCTGGCAGCTTATTCAGTATTCAACACCATTTCTACTAAGGTTTCCCCCTCCCCATAAATGTAAATACCTGGTTCTGTAATTTATGTCATTAGTATTCAATGATAATAGAAAAAAATTACTGCAGCTCACCAATTTTGCCTAATGAAGCCTCACTTAAATTAATGTTCTCTTCCATCCTTGCACCTGCACCTAGAGCCTCTATCACGTGTTAGTTGAACAAATATGGATGAATAAATAAATATGATCATGAAGTCCCTTTTAAGCTTCTTCTTCTGCTTAGGAAACTAGGAAAATAACCCTAGTTCCTTTAGTCTTTTATTGTGGAAATATTTCCCTTTAATTTTTAATAATCTTTGTGGCTTTCCTTTAATTTCCAATGTGTCTTAAGATGATGAGGCCAGAACTGGGCACAACATTCTACTGAAGATGTGACCAGTCAGGAACACACTACAGTTGCCTTGTGGTGTTGATATGGCATAAACATAAGTCAATCCAAGACCGCATTACAAATTTCTATTCATAAAATAATGTTGAAGCACTTACCTCAAGAACCAACCAAAGCTTATCTCCATTTATTTTATCCTTCTTGAAGTACATCCCGTAGAATTTGACCACATTAGGGTGGTCAGAAAGGGCTTTCAAGATATTATACTCTGCTTCAATCTCTTCATCAATATCCTGGTTTCAAAAAGTCATAGGAAGAGAACTATGAGAAAAATATGAATAATGCCAAAGAAACATATTATAGACTACCAAGTAGGGAATTTAATTTTGTCAAAGCAAGGTCATAATCATTTTTATTACACTCAGTACTATGTATTGAAATTGCTCATTACATTGTTTAAAGGAAGAGACTGGGATTCTCTAGATAATCAAATACATTTCCAATTATGTTAATTACATTGAATTAAAAAGGGATAAATAAAAGGCTATTATATATGGAGAATTACTGCAGATGATTTTCTTTTCTTTGTAGTGCTAACTGCATTTCAATGGCAAAGCCATTGATTCACAATAAAAACTTTTAGCTGGGTTATTTTGTTTCTTTGAATTACAAGATATTTAAATGCTATCAAAACTAGTCATACCAACAATAAATTCCTACCTTTCCAAAAAGTAAAATACAGTTAAATTATATAAGATGGCATATAGCCTGTAACCAGCTAAAGGCCCATTCAGCAGAAGGAGAATTGGTTGCTAGCCTGTCAATAAAAATGCAAGACAGCCACCTAGTTATGTTTCTAGAAAACCACATATACACGACACAACTCACAGAGGGATAAATAAGAAAAAGCTTTCTAATATTGTTTTTACAGCAATACTTAATGTCTACATTGTTTTAAGACAGACCATGGAATCACAGAGCTGGAAAGAATTTTAGACCAGAGCTCTAATTTGAGAGGAAGAAGCTAAAGCTCAGAGGAGTTAGAGTCACAGAGCTGGTTGGTGCCAGACCCAGCACCAGACTCCAAGTCCACTACCTACTACTACCTTCTAACACTGCTCGGCTCAGCCTTTTCTTGGAAAGAAAATTACTAGTTCAGAATCCATAATAAGCAGCCCCTTTTAACAAAAAGCTACTCTGTGAAATGCTTGGATACATTTAAATTCATTTTACTTAGATTATAATCTCTTGGTTATAAATCTTTTTTATTTGACTTGTGACATGATGGATGAAGAGTAAATAATTCTTAGAAAACCAAATATGTACTATGACAAGAATAAAAGCTGCAAAAGAACCAACTTCATACTAAAGCTACGCAATCAACGTGTTCTATTAGAGCAATACAACACAGCATTATTAGGTTAGTATACCAAACATGCGTATATTATGAAAGCCGTTCGTTACTCTCCATTTAGAAGGAGGAAATGGGACAAGAGACACCGATTATGGGATCAGACATTGGAAACTGTCTGGAACACTTTCTCTGGGCTCCTCAAACCCCAACCCCTAATTGCAAAGACTGGAGGAGAGGGGTAGTTATTCTGGTACAGCTTAACTTGGGTCTCTCTTCCCTCAGCTTAAATGTAAGAACTTTCCAGTAGGGTTAAAATGGAGTGTAGTGTCGCTCACTGTTTTTACTCATTATTACCTAATTATTAAAAAAAAAACCCACTCTCTTCTTTACTCAGAATAATATGAAATGCTGTATTTAGCATGGGTTCAGTAGAAATAAACTATGAGAGAGAAAGAGAGAGAGAGAAATCCTAAAATGGACAGAAGCCCAGAGACCTTTTGCAGTGTTCTCCAATTTGTTAGTTGGAGAGCTGTGATGAGGACTAGGACTCTGATGTCCCTCCACCACAAATCACATCATTGTCAGCAAGCCATGCCCCCCATCATGTGAGCAAGGGTGGTGTAATGGGAGAAGTGGCTCTCAATAGAAGTTTGGGGATGATGTGATCACTAAACCCACTCATGCTCCCAAACAGCTAGCTCTCATTCCCAGAAAACAATCTTGTGAATCTCCTCATGGCCTTTAAGGCAAATAAAAGGCTTAGTGGATTCCGTGATCACAACTGCTATTCCAAAAAAAAGCAAAGAGGGATCTCACTGGGGTACTGCTTAAACAGACAGACCTTGGGAATTCACTTCTTCCCAATGAATCTCAAACTGATTATAAATTAACACCATTTCTGCTTTGAACACATTTAAGCAAACCTGAAAATTAATTTCCTTTCTCTGAATGAAATTTAATTTTAAAATAGTATTTCTGACTTGGCTTAAGAAAAATTCTTCCTGCAGCCTAAATAAATGCAAGAAGGAAAGGGGAGATGTGGCCCTGATGGTATTTTAGGACTACTTCTAGACCCATGAGCCCATTCTTATAATTTATTGAAATCTAAAATAATATTAAATCAACTCTTGAGCTGTTGTGAGCTGTATTTATT
>PVKM010047350.1:0-11466 GCA_004027735.1 Carollia perspicillata
TGTTTTTTCAGGTTCAGTTGTTGATAGTTGTGAGTTTGTTGTCATTTTACTGTTCATAGTTTTTTATCTTCTTTTCCTTAGATAAGTCACTTTAATGTTTTATATAATAAGGGCTTGGTGATGAGAACTCCATTAATTTGACCTTATCTGGGAAGCACTTTATCTGCCCTTCCATTCTAAACAATAGCTTTGCTGGATAGAGTAATCTTGGATAGAGGTCCTTACATTTCGTGACTTCAAATACTTCGTTCTAGCGCCTTCTTGCCTGTAAGGTCTCTTTTGAGAAATCAGCTGATAGTCTTGTGGGAACTCCTTTGTAGGTAACTGGCTCCCTTTCTCTTACTGCTTTTAAGATTCTCTCCTTATCTTTAATATTGGTAACTTAATGATAATGTGTCTTGGTATATTTCTCTTCAAGTCCAGTTTTTTGGGGGACTCACTGGACTTCCTAGATTTCCTGGAAGTCTATTTCCTTCACCAGATTAGGGAAGTTTTCCTTCATTATTTGTTCAAATAAGTTTTTGACTTCTTGCTCTTGCTCTTCTCCTTCTGGTACCCCTATGATTCTGATGTTAGAGCGTTTAAAGATGTCCCAGAGTTTCCTAAGCCTCTCCTCATTTTTTTGAATACTTGTGTCTTCATTCTGTTCCAGCTGGATTTTTATTTCTTCCTTTTGTTTCAAATCGTTGATCCCAAAAAGCCAAACCAATCACCACCACCACAACAACAAAAAATGAGACCTTTTTATGTTATTACTGTCTTATAGTTCCTGTTTTTGTTTATTATAATTCAATATTGTGAGATCCACTGGTCATTACTATTATTGAATCATTAATTTAATATTTTTATATACTTATGAATAGATTTTTCACTTTTTTCCTGTTCTTTTTTACATTCTAGACTTTCCTTCTAGAGTCACTTTCCTTCTCCCTGAGGTATATGCTTTAGTATAATTTTAGTAATAGCTTCTGTTTATGCTTTTCAAAAATGTCTTCACTGGCCAACATTTTTGAGAGATAACTTTTGGGTATAGAATTTTAGGTTGGCAGTTGTTTTCTTCAGGAACATTGAAGATATCATTCTGTTATCTTTAGTCTTTTATTTTTGGTTTTGAGAAATCATCTTTCAGTCTGTTGCCACTCCACTGAAGGTAATCTTTATTCTCTGATTACTTTTAAGATATTTTTATTTTTTGCTGGTATTCTTCAGTTTTACTATGATACGTCTAGATATAAACTTGCAGTCTAGATAAAAACTTGCACTTAATTTAAATGTTTGGGATTTGTTGGGCCTCTTGAGTCTATGGACTGGCACCTGACTGACTGATTCTAGAAAATTCTCATCCGTTGTTTTTCTAAATGCTACCTCTGCTGCATTCTTTCTATCTTCTCCTTTTGGAATATGTTCAATCATTTCACTCTGTCACCCATGTCTCTATCCCCACCATACTACATCCTGCATTATTTCTTTTGATCTATATTCCAACCCATTTCTCTTCTACTGTGTCTAACCAGCTCCCAAAACCTACATTGAGTTTTAAATTGTGATTTATTTCATTTTGAAGTTCCAGAAGTTCTGTTTAGTTCTTTGGCAAATCTGTGATGTCTCATCGTAGAGTTTCCTATCCCCTGCAAATATTTTCAAGGTTATTTAGTTGTCTTTAAATATTGTAGAATATTTAAAGTATATCTCATAATTTCAATATCCAAAGCCTGTGTCGGTCTTTTTCTGCTGGTTCTTGTTTATATTGCTTTGTTTTCTTGTGCACTTGGTTATATTCGACTGTGACAACTCTTTGACCTTGAAGATTATTTGGGAGGATTTCTCAAGATGTAGGATAGTTAGTGCCCTTATTAGAAAGATGATTTTGAATTTGCTTCTGTCAGAACATAAAGAGGAATTATCAACCCTGTATAACACTTTAATTCACTGCCTGAAGTTTTAACGGACAATCTCAGTGATGCAAATTTAGACCATAAGTCCCTGGCCTGTGCTCATAAACTATCAGGGATGGGTTGTTAGTTACTTCTGCCTTGCTCAGAATCAAGGGGCTTGTCCCTACATCTCTTGGGAATTCAGACAATGGATGGCAGTTTCCATTTATTTCACTCCTGAGAATTGCAGCCACCTACTTTAATGTGGGCCAGTCATCCGTTAGACTTTCTGAACTTTATGAATGCCAGGCATTGACTTCTGTGTTCCTTGCCTCATGACCCCAACTAAAATTGTTTTCAATTTCACTGTCAGTTTACTTTGGATCATCAAATGCAAAAATGTCTCTGAATGATTTATTTACCTCTCTTACTACCCTATCAGCTTTTCAGTGCTCTATGGTAAAAGGCTGTTAATTTTTCCCTGTAGTTTAATCAGTTTTTCTTTATATATTTTCTGTATAAGTGTTTACAATAATATAGCTTTAAAAAAAGGATTTTATTTATTTATTTTTAGAGAAAAGGAAGGAAGGGAGAAAGAGAGGGAGACAAACATGAATTTGTGGTTGCCTCTCGTGCACCCCCTACTGGGGACCTGGCCTACAACCCAGGCATGTGCCCTGACTGGGAATCGAACTAGTTACCCCTTGGTTCACAGCTTGCACTCAATCCACTGAGCTATACCAGCCAGGGCAATAATATAGCTTCTTGATGAATAATCATTTCATAATTTTTGTGGTGACACTCTATTCCTAACGATGTTTCGAAAATTAAAGTCTGTTTTGTTTGTTTGTTTTTAGCATCACTTCCAGGTGGAAGTCAGTGTATGATTTCCCACATTCTCTTTTGCCTGCTTTGGGAACTGTGGAAGGAAAGTTCCAGGTGGTGACTGTTCTGTCAGCCTGGGTCCTAGTGAGAAAAAACAAAACAACAGGAAACTGAGATTCCCCAGCTGACTGGCAAAGAACATGTAGCTAGAATGACAAATAAATATTGTTTGAAATTACTAAGGTTTGGGTGTTGTCTGTTACTGACTGATAACAGAACTATTGTGCTAATACCTCAACAATGAGGATTGTATAATATCCTCACTGTACAATCATGGAAGACACTTCCCATCTGGCTCCCTGATTTCACTGCAGCTCCAGGTGTTCTCAACAGTGTCCATCCCTGTCACATACGTTTCTGTGGACGGTCCTGCTCTCTCTGAGCTCTGGCCACCTACATACAGTTTACTTTACCTGGCATGCTTCTCCCCCACGCACCCTCCATGGGACTGACTCTTACTCATCCTTCAGGTCTCAGTTTAGTACCCATAGCAGATGCTGCTGATGCCTGCCCAAATCTCCTTTAGGAACTGGTGCACCCAGTGTCAAGCTGCTGTAGGCATTGGCCTTCTCTTGTTTTTAGCCAATCCCCACCGCCTTCCCCTAGCCCAATAGTTCCTCCCCTCAGTGGCAGCCTGCAGCCAAGGGCTGCTTGACATACCAGGTGGCTATAAAAGTCTGGCCCCCTTGAATCAAGGTGAGACCAACTTTATGGTGTACTTAATATGTATGAGTTTTCCTGGAACTAGCCAGCCCAAGCTGACCTACTGACGAACCTCACACACATGGATGAGCTAAGCCAACATCGGCAGAGCGCTGTCCAGACCAGAACTTCCCAGGAGAATTATGAACTAAATAAGGTTATTTTAAGCTGAAGGTAGTCTCTATTTGTTTTTATTCCCCTGCCCCATGTTCTTCCCTTACCCACTTCCTTCTTATAGCAGCCCCTCTATAAAGCACATGTGTCCAAACCCTTGTTTTAGGTTCTGCTGGAGACAGAGTCCCTGGCTGCCTGGGCCTGGGCTGTGAACCCCTTCTCCCACTCTGGGCTCTCCTGTCCTGTGCAGCCCATGAGGCTGCATTGCACGTGTCTGCTTACTTTACCACTCCTCTCACTATAAACCTCTTGGAGTCATGGGCCACATTTTTATTATTATTGCTATTGACAGTAGCTCTATACTTTTTTAAAAAAGTGATTGAGAGAGGGTTTTGTGAAGCAGTTACTATTTTGTCCTCAATGCCCAGCATGTATTAGGTATTCACTAGCAGTTGAATGAATGAGTGAATGGATGGATGAATGAAGGTTGTCCTGGATTTAAAAGAGACATGGAGGCTATAGTCACTTTTGTAGAGCATTTGTAGAGATTTAAGCATTTTCATAAAGAATGGAGCTTGGAGACTTTTCAGGTTCAAAGACCAAGGACTTAAGTGCTAGGACATCTGAAATGAAGAAGGGGCAATTTCAATGTATAAAAACATGGGAGCAGCCCTGGCTGGTATGGCTCAGTGGATTGAGCACGGGCCTATGAAGCAAAGGGTCACTGGTTCGATTCCCGGTCAGGGCACGTGCCTGGGTTGCAGGCTGGGTCCCCGGTGGGGGACATATTGGAGGCAGCCACATGTTGATGTTTCTCTCTCTCTCTTTCTCCTTCCCATCCCCTCTCTCTAAAAATAAATAAATAAAATATAAAAAAAAACATGGGAGCAGGAAATGGCAGAATTTTGTTACCAAGAGAAAGAGGAGCAGTTGCGACTAGTACGATGTTGAAGGGTCCTGCTCAGTGAGAAGGGACTGAAAGTTGGGTTCACTCCTGCTGGTATGGTTTTTGCATTCTATATGTTACTGTACAGGCACTGAATTTTTACATCTGAGTGAGGAGTTAATTATTCTCGAAGGCATGGCTCTGTTTGAAAATCAGAGATAGCCCTGGCTGGTGTGGCTCAGTGGATTGAGCACCGGCCTTCAAACCAAAGGGTCACTGGTTTGATTCCCAGTCAGGGCATATGCCTGGGTTGCAGGCCAGGTCTGGTCCCCAGTGGGGGTTGTGTGAGAGGCAATCACACACTGATGTTTCTCTCCCTGCCCTCCTCCTTCCCTTCCCCTCTGTCTAAAATAAATAAATAAAAACTTTAAAAAAGGAAAGGAAACCAGAGAGAGATGGTTCCTTCCTACCTATTAAGAGGAAAAAGTTTGGTGTTCAGAGTAGGGGAAAAAAAACAGATTATTTTTCCCATCTTCCACTTCTGTCTTCCTGAACAGTCAGAATTCCATATTTAACCAGATTGTCCCTGGAGAGTTTGTAATGAGACTGGTGTGAATCTGCAGTGACCTAAGGACAGGGCCTGAAACACATGTTCCAACAAATTCTGCCTGTTTCCAGCTGATCAGGCAGTCACAGAACATTTTAATAGAAAGATAGAACTAGTCTTCTACCCAACTGTCTTCCCCCCAGCTCTTCTTTCCATGGATACTTAGCAGAGCAGTTCCTCAAATAATGCCATTTCGTTCAATGTCATTTCATTACATTGTCGATCTTGTTTACATCCATTAGCCTGTGGTAGAATTGGTTTCATGATGTGTTGTTTCACCACATTGCCCAGAAGCCACACACAAAGGTTCAGCAAGGACTTACCGTACTGCGAACATCGAATCTGGTGGAAGGATTGGCATTTAGGTTCTAAGCAGTCTCAATTTTAGAAATACAAAACCATGAAAGCCTCATGCAGGGCTTTGGAAACGGTCCAAGGACATCTGACCCACTAGCAATGAACTCTTCGCCGTGGTTTCTCAAGTTCTTTACCGTGTGTGTTCTTTGCAACCGAGTGTTGGTGTCTACCCAGCGTGGCAGGGGTTGGACAGAGGAGCACAGTCACCCACAAGGCAAGTCGTGAGGCTCTTCCCTCCCAAGGGCTGGAGTGGACGTCAGCCTGCGGTGCTTGTCTGTCCACTCCCAGGCTCCTCAGCCCCGTCTCACCACTGGGAAGAGCTCCTTTTGCAGGAAAACCCAGAGTCACCATTTGACTTCTCAACTACAGTTCTGTGTAAAGTCTCTCTAGTCACTTTATTCAGAGAATTCGGTCATGGAACTCTTCAGCTAAGTTCCCGGGGAAATTTGCTGAGTGTCAAAGAACAACTTGAAGTGGAAGAGAGGCTGGGCTCTACAAGGGTGGTTTTGTGAGAGAGGAAGGCCCAGCCTGGGGAGCAAGCCACTTTCCCGTGTGGGGGATGCCCCGCTTCCTGACCTGTGTCCATGGGGGCCCCGCCCATACAGGCCATTCTGCTCTCCTCACCCCCATGTCTCATCAGTCACTCACCAAAAGCACAGCTCACATCTGGCCTGATGGAAGGCAGGAGGTGTGGCTGAAAAGATCATTCTTCTGTGTTTTGAGTTTTTGCAAATGGAATACAAAGCTTTTTCCTTGCAGCGCCATCAGTCAAGGCAACCTGCCTCTGGGGAGATGTGGAGGCAAGAGTCTCAGTTTCGGCCCTCCCAATTTTGGGTACATCGCAATCCTTCCTACCTCTCACTTTCCTAAATGGCAAATCAGGCTGCCTATCACCTGTCCTATTTCTTCAAAAGGTTCTTATAAAGACTCAGTGAGACCCTGGCTGCGTAGCTTAGATGGTTAGAGTTTCATCCTGATACGCTAAGGTTGCAGGTTTGCTTCCCGATCAGGGCACATACAAGAATCAACTAATGAATGCATAAATAAATGGAACAACAAATCGGTATTTCTCTCTCTCCCACTCTTCTTCTTTCTCTCTAAAAGCAATCACTATAACTTAAAAAAAAAAGACTCAGTGAGATACTGTATGCAAAATTAAATGTTAAAAGTATTTTACAAATGTTATTTATTATTATTTTTAGCATCATCCTGGGAAAAAGCCACAGGGAGATGCTTCAGCTGACAGACCCAGTGTGAGCTCACACTTCTGGTCGGCCCAGCCCGAACGCCAGACACGTGAGTGGAGGAACCCCCAGATAATTCCAGTAGCCAGCACAGGCCCAGATATCACAGAACAAAGCCCAGCCCCTCTGCCGTGCCTGTGGACTTTCGACCTGGAGCCATCACAAAACACCTGTTTCATGTCACTTATGCAAATTTGTTGAGGTGGTTTGATATGCAGCACAGACAACAACCAAAACAGCACACAGTGATGGGAAATGCCCTTTGGCCTACGAAGTCAGCATGCAGGCCCTGGAAAGTAACTTAAGTTTTGAGGACAAGGGAACAGAGGCTTTCAGGAAGCGGAGCATTGAAGAAGTCCACACTGAGGTCTCTGAAGTCCTAACTTCATCTCCAGTCTTTCCCGGAGGCTCAGGCTGTCCCCAGCAATGTCAGGTTAATGTCACGGCTGCACCGGACGATGCACCTCCCCCTTTCTGTGCAACCTCCTCCTCCATCTTCCAGTCTGTGTCCCTGTAGCCGACTGTCTCCTTCACCTTTGCATCCTTAGCCAGCACGGTGGCTGGTCAGGAGAGGAAGCAAGTTGTTAAACCGAACGGTAAGGGATGTGGGAAAAGGGTGGTGTGTCCTGGGGGTTATTTCTTCTCTGCTTGTCCCTCAGGTGTCCACATGAGCCTTACCTGCTTTGCTGGAGGAATGTGAGGGGAGAGCATCACACTGGCATTCATCCAGTCAGTACCTACTACATGGCTAGGGCCGTGTCGGGTGCTTTCACGATTGCTGTCTTTGGTTAAAACCCCCCACCAAGGTAGAAACTACACTTAGGAGATGAAGACATTGAGGCTTATCGGTGAACCAGTTTCTTGAGATCACGCCACTGCTAAGTGATGGAGCGGGAGCATGAGCCCATGTCTGCCCTGAGTCTGTCCTGTTTCACCCGGTGAGTCAGTGCTGCTGGCTCGAGAGTGCAGAGGACTGAGGCTTGTGGGAGGCTTCCTCGCGCGTGGGAAATCCCCCTGAAGGGTTAGTAGAGCAACTGGCTGGTGGGTAATCGGTGCCAAATCTTCACTGGGCATCTACAGGCAACCAGACGGCTGCTGGGTGTCCAGTGAACAAACCCCAGGACCAGAAGGCTGGAAGGCAGTGGCCAACCCGGAAAGTTATGCGCAGTCAGACCGAGAGCAGAGGCTGGGCTTGAACTCAGAACCACCCACTCCAATGACCTGGACACTGAGCGGATTTCCTTGCAGCCCATGAGCTTGGTCCCCACTAGCTGTCTATGCTTACCACAGACCAGACAGAATCCCTCATCCTGACTGAAAAAGGGATTTCAGAAAATGACTTTTTTTTCTTATGAGGCAAGAAACAAAGACCATAGATCATTTCCTGTTTGTATCATCTGACAGAAGATGTATTGCTTGTTGGGGAAACAATGAAAAAAAAGCCCCAAACTCAGCTTAGTGGCAAACAATTTCTTTCTGAATAAACTGGATTTGCTGAGCTACAAAGAGGGACAGAGGCAAAGAGACAAAAAGAGAGAGACCGTGAGCAGCCTGAGGCGAAGCAGGGAACACAGAGGACGGGAGAATGGGCTCGAACTCCGGAATGGACTGGGCTCTGCCGAGGGCCACTCGGCTGCTATTCCGTTCCTCGTAAGCCCCCGAAGAGATGTTCTGAAATTGTTTGGCAGTTTCTTCAAAAGTCCAGCATGCATTTGCCATATGACTAACCGATTCCACTGCGAGGTATCTACCCAAGGGAAAGGACAACATATGATCACACAAAGAATTGTGCGTGGATGTTCTGATCAGCATTATTCACAGTAGTTCAAAATGGGAGGGAAACAATTCAAATGCTCATCAGCCGACCGATAGGTGGGCAAAATGTGGTATGTCCACACAATGGCACACTCCTCAGCGATAAAAGGAACACACTCCTTGTCCTGGCCAGTGTGGCTCAGCTGGTTGGAGTGTCATCCCATACACCAAAAGGCTGAGGGTTCGATTCCAGGTCAGGGCACATGCCTGGGTTGCAGGTTCAATCCCCAGTTGGGTCATATGTGGGAGGCATATGTGGTTTTGTTTTGTTTTCTCTCTCTCTCTTTCCCCTGCCCCTTCCTCTCTCTCTCAAATCGATAAACATATTTTTTAAAAATTTTTAAGAGGAACACATTTTGAACATGCTACAACACAGATAATCCTCAAACATACTACGCTAACTGAATGAAGTCAGACACAGAAGACTACCTATTGTGATCCAGTTGTAAGAAATTCCTGTAAAAGGCAAAACGGTATAGGCAGAAAACAGATTGGTGTCTGCCTGGTGTGGGGGTGGGAAGGAGCACATCCTGCCGGAGAGAGCTTCCCAGGCGGAGAGGCGTGTTTTAACACTGGACTGTGGGGAGGGCCGCGCCACTGTATGAATGTATATAACTCATCAATCCGGGTGTACCTTAACACGGGTGAATTTGATGGTGTGACAGTTATGCTTTTATAAAGCTGTTTTAAAACAAAGTGTTCTGCCGTCTGGGATGCATATAACCAATGGCACAAAGGAAAGGGCCAAGATACTCATCGCAAGGATGACTGAGAATATGGCAATGTTCCTAGATCCTCAGTGTCACGGCTGGGTTAGCACAAGCCTGCTGAGAAGGTCCTGGGATGTTAAAATCAGCTTCGAGACAAAGTTAACATGAAAGGTTTGCATAGCAGTTAAGAAAGGTACTAGCTTTACGAATTCCAAAGGTGGCATCCACACACAGAGTTCGGAAATCAGGAGGGGCGAGAGGCACATCATATTTTGAGAATGACATCGTAGGAGGTGAACGTAAGCCCCTCAGAGGAAGCACAGAGTTGAAGGGTTGGGAGCAGAGTCCAGGGTGGTACTAGTTATGGGTTAAGATCCTGTTTTCCAGAACATGACACCCTGGAAAAGGGCAGAAAGGGGGAGAATCCAAAAGATTGCCTCACTGTGACAACACCACACTCTGGCTTTGGGTGGGGACACACCAGATTAGAACCCAACCCCGCCTCCTGCAGGAGCTCGAACTGCTTTCCTCTGTAGAACGGGCTCGCTGCCCTTACAGTGTGGTTCTGAGCGTCAGACGAGAGAGTGGACGCGCACCCTCAACCAGGTGGTCCCACTTCGCCGCCTGCACCTTCTGGAGACACCACGCCGGCCGCTTAGACAGGGGAGGTGCGGTTTACCTACGCACATAACGCTTCAAAAGGAGTCATCTCACGTTTCTTTCCAAAGCTTACCATCACTCACAGCTGTTGAGCATCGCTTTACACATTTTTGGTAACTTAGCAGTGGAAGGAAGAGCAACAAAACGAGGCCTGGGTCCATGCAGCCCCTCTTTTCAGCCTGTGGGACGCCCACACATCACGTGATGCAGGACATTGAGAAAAAGTTGCTATGGAAAATAGTCCTACGTCAAGTTCCAGTCTCGGTTTGCCTCAACCCCTGCAGCCGGCGCAGCCGGTCTGCAAACTCCCTGTCGACTCCCCGATCTTCGTCCTGATGTCTGTGAGGCGGGGAAAAATATACTACCATGGGAACATGTTGTAGATTAGCATCAAAATCTTCCCTTTCTCCCTCCCTTAAAAAAAACCACATCTTCTCTGCAAAGGATTTCAAACACAGGTAGGCAAAAAAGAAAAAGTGAGCAATCTCTCAAACAGTACCCAGGTAGGGTCATATGAATGTTTGTGTTGATGTTCCAATCCTTTCCGATGGGAACGTAAGCCTGTGCTGATATATTATGTCACAATGTGTGCCTGGACACCAGAGCCAGACGACCTGGGTTCGAACCCTGTCTCTACCACTTACAGCTGTGTGTCCTGGTAAACCAGGGAAGATGACGGTTCTTGTGAAGGACGAGCGTATGAAATATTTAAGATGCCCAGAACTGGGTGGGGTATAGCACAGTGTGCAACAACAGAGAGCTCCTGCCCTGGGCAAGGCATGCGTATCACACAACACTTTGCATGGACGTGGGGTATGCACTCGTGTGTATGTGTGACTACTGACATGTGTGAAGGCCTGCGTTAAGTGTGTGGAGAGATGCAGTTGTTACATCAAAACACACAAAATGGGCTCGAACTTCAAATAAGGATCAGAAAAGCAGCAGTCCACTAGATCAAACTAAGACGATTTTCCGTGCCTTTGAACCTCCAGTGAGTGAAGTGGCTTCTTCCGCCCACTTAAGTCTAGTTATGATCTAAATCAGAACTATAACTTTATACTTGTTCAACGTCAAAAACAGTAACACTATGAATGCAAAATTTATTTTTAAAAAAGACAACATGATTCTTCCAGAATAAAAATAGGAAACACCTCGAAAGCTTCCGTTCCAACTCCGCAGATACGCCCGTGCACTGCCGAGCTGCATCCCCCCCGCCCCCCCGCCCTGCATCGCACGGCCTCCGCAGGGGTGGGTCAGTCACTGCAAAGTTGCAGGGCAACCTTGGGTGAAAATGCACAAGCTAAATCTCTTTTCCAATCAACGTCTCCAGTGAATGTTGTCAGTGCAAGGAAGGGGACATGGGAGGAGTGTGAAAGGCTAGCGCTGCAAAGAATCACAGGCTTGCACCACCACACGGGGTCTTGTCAGGACTCTGGATCGGGCAGGTCTTGAAAGAGAGGGCTGTAGGTCACAGCGGCACTGATAACCGGCTTGTCCACGAACTCCACAGTGCACGGTCCTGGGGGACTGCCCCCGCAGGGTGCACGTTCCAGTTCTAGCACTACGATGGTGTTTGGGGCTGATGCCACCAGGATGTGCTGTGGCACAAACA
>PVKM010047351.1:0-11480 GCA_004027735.1 Carollia perspicillata
GTGAGATCATATGGTATTTGTCCCTCACCGCCTGACTTATTTCACTTAGCATAATGCTCTCCAGTTGATGGATAATAATCTTTAAATAATAGTGTTTGCGCAGCATTATAAGGTCTTTTCATGTGTCCAACATACCTTCTTTTAATTTTTTCTCTGAATCATTTCCCTTTACAAAACCAGCAACAAGAGAACATTGACTCTAATGCATCAAGTTAACAAGTTTATTTAAATTTATGGATGCAGACAATACAGAGTCTTAGAAATGCCAGTCATTCATCTACTGCCAACTCGTAAAATGTGTCCTTAATTTTTTTACTCAAGAAGGGATCTGCATTGCACCTAAGGTTTGCAGAACAAAGACCTAAAATTCTATGTCAGCTAATTGTGACACACACTGTCATTAGGACCTAATAACTATTATGTAAACAATAAACTGAAGCCAATGGCTCGTAATTGACTACAAAATGTCCAAAGTCAATGACTAGAGCTCATCTCTATGAATGCAGGGTGAGACCTCCTCAGTGCCAAACACCTGCCCTGCTGCTGGGGGGAACAATAAACCGCTGTTATCTGTGGAGTCACTTGACCTTATCTTCTGTGTCACAGAGCAGCTATAGGGCAAACAAAAACCCTGTGCTTAATGAGACTTGAAAATCCATCTTTGATGGCAAATTAATATACTGTGTACTTAGGGAGACCTTTTTGTTTCTCCTAATTGCAATACCCTAACCAGATGGTACAGCCTGCATTTCTGATGGAAAGACTATGAGTCCATCTCACAAAACCACAATTTCTTCACATCACCTCACTGGAGAACTGCACACTTCGAAAATCCGTAATTATATCTTGTAACTGATAATTAAATAGTTAATCAAAATAACATGAGCCACACATGGACCAATGGTACCTGTGCCTCCTGAACTTAGAATTATTCTTTATTTATGTGCACCTGTAGTCAACAAGGATCAATCACAGAAGAATATTACGTGTAAATAATTCTATTTCTAGATCTGATGGATAAATAGGATTTGAGGATACTGTCCTCGTAATTGTAGAACATTTTTGTGTTTTCTTCATAAAGGATGGGGCAGGGGAAGTAGAAATAAGGGGAACAATGCAAACCACCATCATTACTTTACCTGATCAACAAAAAAAAAATATAAAAAATACTAGTTCTATAGTATGTTCTAGACACCTTTGTCAAATACACTGGCTTCTAGATAAACACCAACTAGATGGAAGCTTTCTCCTGGTTACTTATGTATGTACAATTTTTGGTTAAATTGGGCACTGCCTTGTGACTAGTTTTACTCCTAGAAACTTACATTATCATTGTTACCTTCAGAAGAGAGAAAAATACTGGGCATCATGAAAATTTAAATAACAGATTGATTTAGGCTGAGAGTATTCAATCTAAAAACGACGTTACCACCAGGTAAAATTTCACCTGTATTCTAGTTCAGCTAAACTACGTAAAAGTCACGCAGTATTGGCATACTATAAATGTAGATTAATTTTCTACCTGCATAATAATTTAAATATTTTCAGCTAAAATGCAAAGTTACTGGATGTAAGTCTATTGTGACCTAACATAATATATAGTTTTACTTAAATTTCCAAACCATTTTTATTTCTAATGATATTTAGAAAAACTAAATACTTAACTTCCTTTTCATAATAAAAACCATATGGTATAAATAAGTTATACTATGTCATATATTTAGTATAAGTGAATGTATTTCTAAACCTAAAAAAATCTAATAACCTGAGGAGACTGAAGATGGCACTGAGGTAAGTGGGAGCTAAACCCGCTTTCTCATGCACTCAACTGGGACACCTAACCCATCTTCTGAAGAACAGAGTGAACAACCAAACATATATGAAGTTTGGGAGTCAAAACTGCAGAGGGTGTTGAAAAACAGATGGTAAGGAGACTGCATTGAGACCTGCACAGGGACCAAGTCTGCTGTGGTCCCCAGTCCCTGGTTGGCATGGTGCCTGGTGCTGGGGTCAGTGGTTGCCACAGGAGCTTTGGAGGACAGCCAGATCAGTGACTGTAACTTTGCAGCTCCTTACCCCTGATATGGGCCCCAAGACTTGGAAAATTTTAGCTTAAGGTAAAAAGTTATAAGTCTAGCAAGTAATGTGTATGTTAAAGCTTTTGCTTCAGAAACTACAGGTAAGGCCCATCCTGGCTCCTGGGAAAACAACTGACCTCCTGGGGCACTGCTAAAGGATTACTGCCTGGCGACATCCAGACCTTTTGTGCTCCAGCAAGACACAGATGACTGCCATTCCTGGGAACAGCTAACTGCCCAGAACAGGAACGTTGCAGCTTTGCTTATCTATTCCTCCCTGAATTTCAAAGCCCTCACTCCACCTGGTTTATACCCTGTTATAAAAAATCTGGCCAGGAAAAGGAAGGGAAAATGGTCTATTAGAGTATGAACCCACCATCTTCTCAGATTCCCGGCCATCTGAATAAAGTACCCATAAAAGATCCAATCACTGTCATTGCTTATTGGATTTGGTAGAGAGAGGCAGCCCAAATGCAGATGTCTTTTCTGGTTACACACCTACCAGATCAGGGAAGGGAGCCCTGCACTAGGAGAGACCTGGATGCTCGAAGTCGGTGGGGGGAAGAAAGATGCTGTGGGAGACACACAGAGGTAATGTTCCCCGGCTGGGACTATGAATGCCAGCTGGGACCTTACCAGAGAAATTGAGGAACTGGGTGACACTTGGAGAAGGGAGCAGAGTTGGGTCATGATGGATCCTAGCCCAGATAATCTCCTGACTGGTCAGAGAGTTGGGTTGTGTGGAAAGTCAGGCACTTGTTAAGAATGGCAGGCACAAACAGAAATTTCCTTAAAAAAAAAAAAGGCTCACATATAAGGGATTAATCTCCAAAATATAAAAAGAACTTACACGGCTTCAGCCCAAGAAGATAAGCAACCCAATTAAAAACTGGGCAAAGGACTTGGGCAGACATTTCTCTAAGGAGGACTTACAAAGGATTCAGAGATAAATGAAAAGATGCTCAATATTGCTAGCCATCAGAGAAATGCAAATTAAAACCACAATGAGATACCACTTTACATGGGTCAGAATGGCCATCATAAACAAAGCAACAAACAACAAGTGTTGGAGAGGTTGTGGAGAAAAGGGAACCCTAGTGCCCTGTTGGTGGGATTGCAGACTGGTACAACCACTATGGAAAACAGTATGGGATTTTCTAAGAAAACTAAAAATGGAACTGCCTTTTGACCCAGCAATTCCACTACTAGGATTATATCCCAAGAACCCTGAAATACCAATGCAAAAGAACCTATGCACCCCAATGTTCATAGCAGCACAATTTACAATAGCCAAGCATTGGAAGCAACCCAGATGCCCATCAGTAAATTAATGGATCAAAAATATATAGTACATATACACAATGCCATTCTATGGAGCAGAAAGAAAGAAGGAACTCCTACCCTTTGCAACATAGAACTCAAAAGCATTATGCTGAGCGAAATAAACCAGGCGGTAAAAGACAAATACCAGATGATTTCACCTTTAACAGGAACCTAAGTAACAAAATAAACAAGCAAGCAAAATATAACCAAAGACATTGAAATAGAAAACAGGCTGATAGTAACCAGAGGGGAGAGGGGAGGGAATTTCAGGGGTAAAAGGGAAGGGATAACAGGAACAAGTATAAAGGACACATGGACAAAAACTAAGGGGGTGGAAATGGGAGGGAGGTGGGGAGCACTGGGGGTGGTGGACTGGGATGAGAGTACAAGACAGAAAACTGTACTTGAACAACAATTAAAATAAAAGTTTTTTTTTTTTTTAAAGGCTCTCAGCCTTGGTTTAAGGAACTCTCACAGTGGCTGGGCCAGCAAAGAAGAAAACGGTGGGGATTGATTTACTCCAAATGAGTGAGCCTCACACACTGATCAAAGTGGGGCTCAGAGGAGTAGCAGTCCCCAGAGGGGGAGCAGTTTCTAGAGAGACTTAATTTAATGGGGGAACTAAATGTCCCTGAAGGGACTTTGAGAATGTGCAGAACTCAGGCCAGCAAAGAGGGAAGCGGAGGGGTGTGAGTTTTTCTAAACCAGGGCAACTAAGGGGTGGCACAACCTGGTGAATTAAAGGTGCTGGCCTGGTACATATGGACAATGGGGCAGTGGCAGTGCTCTAAAGCCCTGGACTGGAGGCTGGGCACCTGTGAATACTGTAGCCCAGACTTAGCCCCCATCCTTTCAAAACCACAGGAAAGGAAAAAAGTGAAGCCCAGACCCTCTCTGCCTGCAGCATCCAGGAAGACCAGTGGACTTGCTTAGCAGGTTTAAAATCAGCAGGAGTCTGTTTTCTTCTTTTCCCAAGTGTGAGACAATAAGACCTGGAGCTGAGAAAGGACTGAAAAACCCAGAGTGGGAGCACAAGACAAAAGCCAACAAGTGAGAAACTGAGACAAATTTCACTTTGCTATCCTATAGAACTTGCATTTTATTGTTTATTTTTATTTTTTGATATTTGTATTTCTTTTATTTGATTATTATTCTTTATTTTCTTCTTTGTATTTACTTTTCTTCATTTTGCTGGTTTGATAGGGAACTCAAGACTTGGAATATTTTAGCTTAAGGTAAAAGTTATAAATCTAGCAAGTAATTTATATGTTAAAACTTTTGTTTCAGAAACTACAGATAAGGCTCTCCCTGACTCCTGGGAAAATAGTTGACCTCCTGGAGCACTGCTAAAGATTACCACCAGGGGCCAACTGGAGACATCTAGGGAGAAACAGTTGACCACTGCCCCTGGGAACAGCTAACTGTCCAGAACAGGAATGTTGCAGCTTCTATCACCTAATCCTCCCTGAATATCAAAGCCCTCACCGCACCTTGTTTATTCCCTTGTATAAAAAGTGTGGCCTGGAAAGAGAAGGCAAGATGGTCTGTTAGGGTATGAACCCACCATCTTCTCAGATTGCCAACCATCTGAATAAAGCAGCCATAAAGATTCAATCACTGTCATTGCTTATTGGGTTTTGTAGTGACAAGCAGCCCAAACGCCCATCTCTTTTCCCATTACAGGTTTGTTTAATTTCATTGTTTGACTGGTTTTCCTTGTTCCCTCTTTCATATTGCATTTGAATTATTCTTTCACTTCATTCATATTCCAAAAACATACTACTCTTGGTCTTTTATTTTCTATTATTTTTATTCAGATCATATATGTCTTATCACATCATTATTGTTCCTGTATTATTATAAATAATTGTTGTTCCATACCACTGTAAATACTACACAGCACCCCTCCCTGGTCTTGGTCCATTTCATATCTTCCTGAGCTTTATTACTGTTGTGGTTAACTCTATTCTCTACTACAATGGCTAATTTCTATTCTTTACTCTCAGAATACCTCATCATCTAACCTTGCACAAGCATTCCATTTTCTGGATTCAGCTCACATTCCTTCTCCACTCTAATACGAATCTTATCTCTTTTTCAACTTTTACAGAAAGTGGTTAGTTGGGTGAAATACCACGGTTATCGCTGTAATTCTCCAAAGATCTCCTATCTTTCCTCTACTTGTTGGGATTTTAAATCCTATAGAATACTCTCCTGCTGTCTTAATCTATTTTGTCTTCACCCTGCCACTCATCACATACAGGACAAGATGTGCCCTGTGATCACCAGTAAATCCGCTAGAGGGCAGAGCCCAGGAACAAAGGAACTACCAACAGATAAAAACCAAGTACAACAAGAGAGCCCACAAAAACAGAGGAAAGGACAAACCTAGAACAACCAGACAAGGAGATCAAACTGAATCCCATAGAACTCCTATCATAGTAGTTCACCCTACAAAAGTAGTTAGCAAATCAGAGGGTCAGGAAGCACCAAAACAAAAAAACAAAGAGAGAGAGAGAGAGAGAGAGAGATAAAATGGGGAGCTAAAAAAGGAACCTGCAATCCAAAGAAATGAAAGATTCTCCAATAAAAGAGCTAAATAAAATGGAGGCAAGCAAACTATTAATTATAGAATTCAAAACAATGGTGATAAGATGCTCAAGGAACTCACAAACAACTACAACTAAGTGGAGTGGGAACTACAATAATATGAAAAAGCAAATAGAAACTATAAACAACAAACAGGAAGAAATGAAAAATACAATTTCTGAAATTAAAAATGCACTAGGAAGAATTACAAACAGGCTGAATGAAGTATACGACTGAATTACTGATCTGGAAGACAAGGTGGAAAGAAACACCCAGGTAGAGCAGCTACATGAAAAAAAAGACTCAAAAAACATGAAGTTAGCCTAAGAGAACTCTAAGACAACATGAAACACAACAACATTCAAATCATAGGAATACCAGAAGGAGAAGAAAAGAAACAAGGGAGTGAAATCCTGTTTGACAAAATAATGACAGAAAACTTTCTGAACTTGGAGAGGAGAAAAATCACACAAGTTCAGGAGGCACAGAAGGTCCCAATCAAGTCAAAATGCCAAGTTTTAAGGACAAAGACCAAATATTAAAAGCAGCAAGGGGAAAATAGGAAGTAACATGCAACAGAGCTCCAATAAGGCTAGCAGTTGATTTCTCAACAGATACACTTCAGGCCAGAAAAGAATGGCAAGAAGTATTCCAAGTAATGAAAGGCAAAGGTCTGCAACCGAGACTACCCAACAAGCAAGGATCTCAATTAAAATAGAAGGCAAAATAAGGAGCTTCCAAGACAAAAGAAGGCTGAAAAAATATGCCTCTACCAAACCAGCACTACATATGTTAAATGGACTGGAATAAGAAGAAGGAAAGACCAGAGAGAGAGAGAGAGAGAGAGAGAGAGGGAGGAACACAAGTACAAAGGGAAGACATGATTAAGTACCTATCAATAATACCATAAATTTTAATGGATTAAATGATCCAATCAAAAGAAATAAGGTAGCTGATTGGACAAGAAAACTTGACCCACACATACACTGCCTGCAAGAGACCCACCACAGAAATAAAGACCTACACAGATTGGAAGACAAGGGTTGGAAAAAATATTTCAAGTAAATAGACACAAAACAAAGCTGGATTAGCAATATTTATGTTAGACAAAATAGACTTCAAAACAAAAGCCATAGAAAGAGATACTGAAGGACACTATGTAATACTCGAGAAAAAAATCCATTAAAAAGACATAAACATTGTAAATATATATGCACCCAACATAGGAACATCCAAATATATAATGAAAATCTTGGAGGACTTCAAGAAAGATATTGATAGCAACAAAATTATAGTAGGGAATTTTGAAAGCCCACTGTCAGAAATATATAGATCTTCCAAACAAAATATCAACAAGGATATTGCAGCATTGAACATGCCTAGATCAAATGGACTTAACTAATAAATATAGAAACTTTCATCCCAAACAAGTAAAGTACACATTTTTTGAAATGTACACGGAACATTTTCTTTTTTTTTAAAGTATTTTTATAGATTATGTTATTATAGTTTTCCCAATCCCCCCCTATCCCATTTCCACCCTGCCTCCCCAACCCTCCAGCATACCCTGCCCTTGGTTCATATCCATGGGTTGTATATATAAGTTCTTCAAGTTCTCTATTTCCTATATGACTTTTTATCTTTCCCTGTCAAGTTTATGACTACCGATTATGTTTCTTTTCCCCTGTACATTTTCCCCCCATTTCTCCCTTTTCACTATCCACTGAAATCATTCCATGTGAGGTACATTTCTCTGATTCTGTCCTTGTTCTGGTTGTTCTCTTAGTCTTTGTTTTCATTGTTTTTCTTTTCTTTTAGGTTCATTTGTTAATAGTTGGGAGTTTGTTGTCATTTTATTGTTCATATTTTTGGTCTTCTTTTTCTTAGAGAAGTCCCATTAACATTTTATATAACAAGGGCTTGGTGATGATGAACTCCTTTAACTTGACCTTATCTAGGAAGCACTTTATATGCCCTTCCATTCTAAATGATAGTTTTGCTGGATAGAGTAATCTCGGATGTAGGTCCTTGCCTTTCATGACTTTAAATACTTCTTTCTAGCCCCTTCTTGCCCGCAAGGTTTCTTTTGAGAAATCAGATGATAGCCTTATGGGCACTCCTTTGTAGGTAACCATCTCCTTTTCTCTTGCTTCTTTTAGGATTTTCTCTTTGTCTTTAATCTTGGGTAACATAATGATGATGTGCTTTGGTGTGTTCCTCTTTGGGTTCAACTTCTTTGGGACTCTCTGGGCTTCCTGGAAATCTATTTCCTTTACTAGATTGGGGAATTTTTCCTTCATTATTTGTTCAAATAAGTTTTCAATTTCTTGCTGTTGTTCTTCTCCTTCTGGCACCCTTACAAGTCATATTGGAATGTTTCAGGTTGTCCCAGAAAATCCTCAGCCTCTCTTTATTGTTTTGGTCCAGTTGGATGTTTATTTCTTCCTTTTATTCCAAACAATTGCTTTGAATCCTGGTTTCCTTGTCATTGTTGGTTCCCTGAATATTTTGCTTTATTTCATTTTGGGTATCTTTCATTTGTGCTTTCATTTTGTTTTGCAACCAAGCTCAATCAGTTCTGTGAGCATTTTGATTACCGGGAATTTAAGTTCTCCATCAGATAGGTTGGCAATCTCCTAATCACTTAGTTCTGAGGTTTTCCTGTGTTTTTTTCATTTGGGCCATATTTCTTTGTCTTGGTGCACCTGATAAGTTGTAATGGGCAGGGTCTTAGGTATTATCCTGGGCAGGGCAACCCTCTTTGCTACACTGCCAGTCTGGTTGTTTTGGTTGATTTTTTCTTTAATTCCTTGGTTGTCAGAGTTCCATGCAGTTTGATTTTCTGGCACTTTTGGTTATTTATTGATTTTAGGTTGGTTGTTATTCTCATTTTGGTTGTGCAAAGAAGAGAAGGGTTTTTACCTATGCCTCTATCTTGGCTGGAACTCTGTACATAGAACATTTTCAAAGACAGACCACATAATGAGACAACCTTAACAAATTTGAGAAAACTGAAATAATATCAAGCATTTTCTCAGATCACAAGGGCCTGAAACTAGAATCCAATTCCAGAAAATGCTCAGAAACACTCAAATTCATGGAGATTGAAGAACATGCTATTAACTAATGGGTTAAGCATGCGATCAAGAAAGAAATCAACAAGTTTCTGGAAACAAATGAATATGAATGCACAACATACCAAAACATATGGGACACAGCAAAGACAGTTCTGAGAGGGAATTTCATAGTGATATGGGCCTACCTAAAAAAGATAGAAATATTCAAATTAACAACCTAACCCTACATCTACAAGAAGTGGAGTAACAATAACAAACAAAGCCCAGAGTGAGTGGAAGGACAGAAATACCAAGATCAGAGCAGAATCAAATGACACAGAGACTAAAAGCACAATTCTAAGGATCAATAAGTCCAGGAGCTGATTCTTTGAAAAGATAAACAAAATCGACAAGCCTTTAAGAAGACTCATACAGAAAAAAGAGAGAGGACCCAAATAAACAGAATCAGAAATGAAAGAGGAGAGCTTACAACTGACACCACAGAAATACAAAGGATTGTAAGAAATTACTAGAAACAGGTACAATCTAAGAAATTTGAAAAGTGGGGTGCAATGGACAAATTTATTTAAAAATTTATCTCCCAAAACTGAAAAAAGCAGCAGAAAACCTGACCAGACCAATTACAGCTGTACATTAAGCAAATGGGAAATAGAGGGAGCATAATGCAACATAATAAGGCCATCTCCATAAATCTCGAGCCAACATCACACACAATGAGCAAAAATTAAAACTTTTTCACTAATATCAGGAACAAGGCAAGGATGTCTGCTTTCACCACTTCTGTTCAACATAGTATTGGAAGTCCTAGACACAACAATCAGATAAAAAGAAGAAATAAAAGGCACCCAAATTGGAAATGAGGAAGTAAAACTGTCATTGTTTGCAGATGAGCTGGTGGTGTACATAGAAATTAGTATAGGCTCCACGAAAAAATATACTCAACCTGGCTGTGGAGGGGCTCTGCCAGCAAAGCCTCCAACATCCACCATGAATGAAAATAATGCTACCAAGACATGATCTGCTTGGGAAGGAAAGCTGGTCAGCTTCTCTCAAAGGATAAGGGCCCTGAGTCCTTACCTCAAATGGTATTTATTAGGTTCATAAGACACAGGGATACAGATAAAGCTCATCAATCAATGGCAGGTGGCAAGAATCAAACAATAGATAACATTTCAAAGAAATCTGAGGGCTTAATATGAGTCAGTGTCTGTCAGGTAAGGTGTTGCAAAAAACTTCAGGAGACATACTCATTTTCTGCCTGGACCCTTATCATATGCATGAAAGCACTCTTAGCAAAGCAGGCTTCACAGGACTTTACAAATTCTTTCTTATGCCCGATCACCCTAGAACCCACTCTAGCCAGCTTATGGCTACACCTCCTCCCCATCATAGATTTAGCCTTAAGTGGATTAGAGCCAGGAAGAGCTTCTTGCAGACAGAAAGGGGACTCAGGCTATGTCAAAATAGCCAGGGGCTTTGAGTGTCCTTTGCCCTCACTTTATGTAGCCGCTGAGTCCTTTCTTGGTGTCCTCCCACATGATCATGTCTGGTTTGGGTTGCCTCTCCTCTGAGGGAATGTACCCATAGACTCTGACTAACCGACCAAACATTGGGGGCCAGATATGGCAGAAGCAGCACTCCTGCTAGGGAGATAAGCTTTGTTTACTCAGTGGTTCACAGTCTGGAGGTCGCTCACTCAGCCTTAGCCATGGGGGCTGGTTACAAGTCCTGACACCAGGCAGAGCAGTTTCCAACACCTAATAAGTACATTTGGCAAAATATCAGGGTTCAAAATCAATATTCAGTAATCAAAAGCATTTTTATACATTGACAACAGAAAATCAGAATCAGAAATCAGGAAAACAGTACCATTTGCTACAGCAACAAGAAAAATAAAGTACTTAGGAATAAACCTTACCAACAATGTGAAAGACCTGTACTCAGAATACTAAACAATATTGAGGAAATAAATTAAGGAAAATACAAGTAAAAGGAAGCATATACAGTGTTCATGGACTAGGAAAAATTAATATAATCAAAATGTCTATATTGCCCAAAACAATTTATAGACTCAATGCAATACCTATTAAAATACCAATGACATATTTCACAGATATAGAACAAACATTTCACAAATTTATATGGAACCATGAATGACCCCAAATAAACATAGTATTTTCAGAAAGAAAAACAAAGTAAGAGTGATCACAATACCTGATATCAAAATATTTTACAAGGCCAGTATATTCAAAATACTATGGTACTGTCATGAGAAGAGACATATACATGAATGGAAGAGAATAGAGAGCCCAGAAATAAATATAAGTCTCTATGGTCAATTAATATTCAACAGGACAGAAGCATAAAACTGAGTAAAGATAGCCTCTTCAAACAAATGATGGTGGGACATCTG
>PVKM010047352.1:0-11470 GCA_004027735.1 Carollia perspicillata
GAAATGATCAGTGTGCAGAAAGACAGCAGCACAGATGAGGTTATAAAATCTACCCAATCTGCCTGAGCACAGACCATAACACACTTGCAATCACCCCTGACGAGCAAGCACTTCGAGGTCACGGTGCTTGGACGTAATGTACTGCCTCCATGGGACTCGGATAGGACAGGCTTTCTGAAAAAATGGCTACTGTACAATTTTTAATGACTCACTTTCGCCAAATACTGACTATAAAATATAAGCCAGTAACTGGAATGATATTTTATGTACCTTCTCTTAAGAATCAACAGTACTTACATATTTTTCACTAACTTTCCTTATTACAAGTATTTTCACTTAGACCTAAGTACCAACAGAGAAGAAAAATAACTTGCCTGTGGTAACAAAGGAGTCAAAGTCAGGAGGCAGGAACCGAATTTAGATTTCTCAACCTACACTACTGCTGGAAACGGCTCTCAGGGGACTTTTATTTCTAAAATAACAACAAAGACATGGGAGGGAAAGAAAATCTCCATTGACCTCCTTTCCTAGGGCCCAAAGAGCTACAAATAAGAGCAAAACAGAGATGATTTTTAGTAGCAAAGAGGATTTCAAGAAGCAGAGAGGATAAACGAAGTGCTGCAAAGGAAGAACGGAAATGGGCTGAGACTGACCTAAAACTCCCCAGGGTCTGCACACACAGTTAAGAGCTCTGAAGGGCGTCAGCAATTCTGCCTTTTCCTTTCAAAGGTGGCCTGCAAGTTTGTTACCTCTGTATATGGGAGGAGGACAGTTTGGGGATTACTCTATTATCTTTAGGATTACAATTAAAAGGGGTCCTGAAATAGTTCCTTTTTAATAGCATTTAAAAAAAGCTTTTACTATAATATTTTACTTGGTTCTAATTCACATCAAGTGTGCTTTGAAATAAAGGGCCAGGGCCCTTCATTTCTTTTAGGGATAAGGAGGAATCTAGCTACACGATTGAACAAATGACTGCCACCCCCAGCCTTTGACAGTGACTTTCACTCAGCCTTCACTGAATACCTTGAACTCTCACCCCAGGAACCTCGAACAACAAGGTCAATGTAACAGCATCTAGTGTCACCTTCTAGTTTCCAACAATATTTAGAATTGTAGTCTTCCTTCGTCGTTTTCTTTTGTATTACCACAAACTTATCGGCTACGAGAGAGACATTTATAGCCTCAACTCTTCCAGAAAACAGCAATGAGTGATTTGAACTCTAGAAAACACATTCACAAGGTAGCAGACTCAGCAACAAGAAAATTTCCTAAAGGCCTTATTTAACAAAAACTTTTGACTAAGCCGAGTTCCCATCTCCTGACTCCCAACTTGACTTTTGAACAGAAGGCAATAAACTGTTGAGAAATAAACTTGATGGTGCAGCTTCTTAAAAACCTTGGCACAGTGAAAAAGTAACCCACAAAATCATCCATTTTCTAAGGTTTACTAAGTGTGGTCCCTGGACCAGCAGCATCTTCAACACCTGGAAGCAGGCTGTACCCCAGATCCATTGACCTCAACCTGCACTTTAACAAGCTCACCCAACATGGACTGAAATCTGAGAAGCTCTGCTTTGTGAACTGGCAGTCTCCTCCATCATGTCTAAAATTGGCTTCAGAATAATTATCTGGAGGGACTATAATGTTTCTAAATAAAAATAATCATTAAGGCTTTTAATATACTTCTTTAAAAAGATTTATTTATTTTTAGACTGAAGAGAAGAGAGGAAGAGAAACATCAATGTGTGTGGTTGCCTCTCACACACCTCCTACTGGGGACCTGGCCTGCAACCCCACGCATGTATCCTGACTGGGAATCGAACCAGCAACCCTTTGGTTTGCAGGACGGTACTCAATCCACTGAGCCACACCAAGCAGGGCTAAATACACACTTTCGATGAAAATGCAGTTTTACAAAACTGCACTTGGGAGCTAAGTAAATTACATAAAGTGCACCAGTCTTAAAGCATTCTAGCTGATGGAAGCACTACTGCAAAGATAATGCTTAATTAAGGCCTATCAGCAATACTGATGCTGCCTTTGATGCCCTTCATTCACGTGGCACTTTATATTGGAAAACTTGATTCTTTTCTTTGGATCTTTTACGAGCCTCCCAAGGCAGAGGCCCACAGCGACACATGCCTCAGGTGTAATTCTACTTTAAGACTTAAGATTATGAGCAGATACTGGTAAAGAAAACACCTTTAATTTAAAAAAAGGCTTGTTCTTGTCTGTCATGAATGTTTATTACATCATTACCTCCTGACCATATGACAAGATGCTTACTGAAGAAATGACCTACCTCCAACACAAAAAAGGGGAGGGGGCTGGAATCTGATATCCCACAATGATAAGGGAGGTTAGTGGAAGGAAGAAATCCAGGATCAAAGGTGGGAGCACCTACTAAAGAATACCCTAGGAAAACAGTACGATGGTCAATTTTTTGATTCTGCATTTTTTAACCATATTGGATGTTCCATGGGCTTGAATCCAAACTAGCACTTGCACAAGGCAAGTACAAGTGGACAAGCACACCCTCACTGACTACAAAACGTCCTATCCCCATGCTAAACCTTCTGAAACTTACGAGTAATTCCTCAAACAAAAAATCCATACAAAATTATAGTCTAATCTTTTGTTGCCCTCAAGCAATACAATGACATTAAGCCACCATGTCACTACTGATTGAATTTCTACCATGTTAAAAGAAATTACCTGTAATATAGTGAGGAATTTAGAGAAATTCACAATTTTAAGTAATTACGGACTTAGCTATTGTTCTGCAGTTTACATCTGGTGTCCACGCTTGTGAGAATGCCACACAGAGATTACGCCTCGAGAAAGGGCACTCCTAGCACTGCTCTCCTATACCCTGGCTAGTGTGCCTAGGACAGAACAACAGAGACAAAGGATAGCCAGGAACTTCTCACACAACACCCCTTGATTTAAAATGACAGCGGTCATTTCTAAGTGGCATAACGGACATGCGGCTATGGGGGAAAATGTGCAGGACAACATACTCACACAGGACCTTATGCACAGACTAAACATCACCCACACAAAGGAGACCAAACTCACGTGAGGGGAACAGCGTTTGCTTTTGATTGTCTTCTGCTTTTCAGGGCCCGAAGTCTATCACCTTGTGTCACTCCATTGACTTCGTCGTCATCACTGTACTGTGCAAGTAGAAGAACACTGAGCTAATGATTTAAGTTGCCGTTATTAATGCAGTAAAACACAGCATCGACATTTATCCACGGAACATGCGCAAATGTATACTTCAACTTTCAGATGATCTCTAAAATATTTTGGTGCTTTCAGAATAAAGCTACAGGTCACATTTCAAGACAACTGAACACGTTAACTTTCAGACTTGGAACACAATAGCACTCTTATTATAAAATGTACAGACAGTGAAGAGGTATAATGGGTTTTCAACATTGAAAACATTCTTTTTTAAAATTTCACCATCTACTTACCACCACTTAATAGCACAGCTACCCCCTAAACTCTTGGTTCTCTAAAGTTCTCCGCTTGAGAACAACTGGTTCCCTAAATCAGCTGTCATGGAATGGGAAAAGGTGTCAGGAAGGGAGAGGGGTGTCACTAGGTCCATCTAAAGAGCTTACTTCACATACCTCTCCCACCAGTGACTAGCGAACAAAAAAGAACTTCAGTTTAACAGGCACATAACCTTGTTCTAACTATTTTGAGTAAAAAGTTCCAAGACAGGCTATAAGTATAAAAAAATGTGTGACAATAATCCCCCAAAATGTGCTTTATTACTTTTATCTCCAGTTTCCTCCATGCCCTATAGGATTCTCAACAGCATTTAAAGCAATGACAACAGAGTGATGGGGATGGTTCAATTACCAGTTCAGGCTCTTGCTTGTCTTGATTCTCGACACCATTGATTGAAATGTCATCAACAGCCAAGAGCAGTTTTGAGACAGCCGCTTTGTGTTTTCCATTCTCCTGACCCCTTAACTTTTGACGAAAATAGTCTCCTTCCAACCA
Organism: Carollia perspicillata; assembly: GCA_004027735.1. Classification (NCBI taxonomy): domain Eukaryota; kingdom Metazoa; phylum Chordata; class Mammalia; order Chiroptera; family Phyllostomidae; genus Carollia; species Carollia perspicillata. The sequence continues at coordinate 4,021 of PVKM010047352.1, forward strand.
GAGGCTTGACTGTTTCCTGTTAGGGCATTTAAATAACATCAAAATACACCTTGCCAGAAAGATACAAACACCTTTCTCCTACTAGACTATCTGTTGTTACTGGAGACTAAGAAAAACTACTTCCAACTATTCTCCAGACCCAAGCGTTCTCTGAGGAATTACAAAAGCTCTCTATCTACTCACATCACCAAAAATTGCTGTTGAGGCCCGATCACTGAGCCAGGCCTACAGATCCTGATCCAAGCGATGGTCTCAGCCGCGGTCATCCTGTAATGCTTCATGATGTAGCAGGCTATCAGAGTGCCCGTTCGCCCAAGGCCAGCTAGGAAAAGAAACAATCGAGTGAGACCTGGTCTTGTGTCCTCCAGAATTATGTCAGACAGGTAGGATTTTTTTTAAAAGGCTTACCATGATCCTGCTCATCTTACCAGTGGTTCTCAAATTTGGATGCATACTGCAATCATTTGTGGAGTTTTAAAAAGTATGGTCTCACCTCCAGAATTCTGATTTAATTGGTATGCAATGCAGCCTGGACAGAGAGAGTTCTAAAATCCCCCAGATGATTCTAGGAATTGCCAAGATTGAAAGTCACTTTATAAGTGACGATCCTCAGTTAAGTGAAGTGTTTTCTACTCTGGGTTTACTGTTAATGGTAAAATCACGTTTCCAAAAACACAGGCTTAAAATCTTGCAAAACTTTCCCCTCATCCAACAGTTTTTTCTACTCTACTTTTATATTCATTTTCACACACAGTTTTTGTTTTTACTCTATTCCTGCTATCTTCCTTTACTCACCTAAACTACCATCATTACTTCCTGTGTTGCTAATTTTATGTGTCAACCTGGCAGGTATATTTGAGTGGACTTTTGAGTAAGCACATTACCATCCATGTGGGTGGGCCTCATTTAATCCACTGAAGGTCTAAACAGAACAAAAAGACCTCCCAAGCTAGAAAGAATTCTCCAGCAGATGGCCTTCAGACTTCAGTGGCACCACAGGCTCTTTTGGGTCTGCACCCTGCCAGCCCACACTGATTTTGTACTCACCAGCCTTCATATTTGTGAGTCAATTCCTTATAATATTGTTCTATATGTAATACACACCCTATTGATTCTGTTTCTCTGGAAAACCCTCACCAATATAGATTCTGGTACCATGACTGTAACAATACATAAAAATGCACAAGTGGCTTTGGAATCAGAATTGTAAAAGCTGCAGGAGTTTTAAGGCCCATGTAAGAAAAAAACCCTAGATTGCCTTGAAGACGCTGTTGGCAGGAATATGAACATTAGCACTGATTCTGGAGCAGACATAGGTGGAACTGAAGGACGTATTATTGGAAACTAGAAGAAGGCGATCCTTGTTAGAAAGTGGCAAAAAACCTGGCTGAACTGTGTACTTGTGCTCAGTGGAAAACACAATTTGTGAGAGACGACCTTGGATATTTAGCAAAGGAGATCTGTAAGCAAAGTGCTGAAGGTGCAGCCTGGATTGTTGTTACTGACACAGTAAAATATGAGATGAGATGAACCGAGGAGGAGCTTTCTAACCAAAAAGGAACCCGAAGCTAAACACTTAAAAAATTCTAGGCCTATCCACATTGCAAAAGGCAAGAATGCATGTTCTGAAGACAATACCAAGGGTGTTTGAACAAGCAATTCTATAAAGATATTACCCATGGATTTAATCACCGGAAGCCGAAAACAGTGATGGGATTGCCCCACCAGATGTGGTCAGTTTGGACTAAAAAGGGACAGCCACGGGATGAAATAAAGGAGGGCTTTCAGATTTCCAGGTGAAAGGACTGGACGAGAGATCTCTGGCTATGGACGTGTCTCATCCTTGAAGAAAACAGAAGCATGACCCTGCGAGTAAGAGACTGGCAAGGCCACGCTGCCACCACAAGCACAGGCACCTGGGCACAGCTGTGCCTACTCCTCGGATGGGGCTGCCTGTGGTCTCAGTGGACCAGGGTACCTCGGCCTGTGACTCGGGGACAAGGCCACTGCCTGGGGCCAAGGAGATGGAACTGCCTCCCCTGCAGGCCTGCAGAATGCAGAACAGATAATGGAGCCAAAGGGCATGATTCTTGAACCTGAAGATTTCATGGCATTTACCTTGCTAGGCTGGACTTGATTGAGACCTGACACCACTTCCTTGTTTCCAACTCCTCCCACTCAAAGTGGGAGTATGTATCCTCCACCCCTCTCACCACTGTATTTTGGAAGCACATAGTTTGTCTGCTTTCACAGTTGCAAAGCTGGAGAGGAATCCTGCCTCAGGACACACTGTACCTGAAGTGTCTGTCACCCATATCTGATTTAGATAATATGTAGATGGACTTTCAACTTGGAACTGACGCTGGAATGGGTTAAGAATTTGCGGGCTGTTGGGATGGGGTAAAATGTCCAACGTGGGACAAAAGTAGGTTTGGAGTTGTGAGTACATAAAACAGTTTATTGCCCTGGCTGGTGTAGCTCAGTGGATTGGGCATAGGCCTGCGAACCAAAGAATCGCGGTTCGATTCCCAGTCAGGGCACATGCCTGGGTTGCAGGCCAGTTCCCAGCAGGGGACGCATGACAGGCAACCATACACTGATGTTTCTCTCCCTCTCTCCTTCCCTTCCCCTCTAAAGATAAGTGAATAAAATCTTTTAAAAAATAAAAAAGTCGTTTATTTTTGTAATATTATTTATTCGTTATTGTATTACTTTCCATATAACAACTGTAAACTACTTTTACCCTACCCTGTATTTTACATGTGAGGACATGAATACTGGGTGGCCAGAGAACAGAATGTTATGGACTGAATTATATGCCCCCCAAACCCGTATGTTGAAGTCCTGTCTCCCAACACGAGAGTCTCTGGAAAAAGGACTTTATGAAGGTAATTCAAGTTGAATAAGGTCATGGAGGGCTCTTAACCCAATAGAATTAGTGTCCTTACACGAAGAGGAAAAGACAAGGATGAGTGTACCCAGAAGACAAAGAGAAGGTGGCTGTCAACAAGCCAAGAAGAGGCCTCTCCAGGAACCAACCCCATCAGCACTTTGTTCTTGGATTTCTAGCCCACAAAGCTCTCTGAGAAAATAAATTTCTGTTGTTTGAAACACACAGTCTGAGGTCTTCTGCTTTGTACTCCAAACAAATACACTTCCTAATGAAACTCAACTGTTCACGTGGTAACCCAATCTTCACACTGTCATCAGTTTTCTTCCCAAAACAAGTATCTAATGCCAGTCAATGCGCAACCTAGCTATATGCCCTAGCTAAACGGAATCGAACCTGGAACATCTGGGTGTACAGGATGACACTCTAACTAACTGAGACCCCTGGCTAGGATGGGTCTCTTTTACTTTTTAGGCAATTCTTCCAATATCATCTTTTGATTAGGGTTTACAGCTTAAGTAACAATAACATTAGCCTTTATAATTGTCCAATGTATTTACTTACCAGAGATCTTTATTTTTTCATAAAGCTTTGAGTGACTAGCTACTGTCCTTTCATTCAGCCTTTAGCATTTCTTACAGGGCAGGCCCAGTGGTAGCAAATTCCCTCACCTTTTAGTTATCTGGGAATGTCTTAATTTTGACCCCATTTTAAAGGAAAAGTTTAGCTAGGTGTATAATTTGTGGTTGACACATTTTTTATTCAACACTTTGAATGTATCAATTAATTGCCTTCTGACCTCCAAGGTTTCCAATGGCAAATCTACTGACAATCTTCCTGGGGCCCCTGGTATGTAATAAGTTGATTTTTTCTTACTGCTTTCAAGGTTCTCTTCTGTCTCTGACATCAGATTGATTGATTATAATGCATCTGGGTGTGGGTCTCACAGTTTACCCTGCTTGGAATTCACCAAGTTGCATAGATGTTTATATTCATGTCTTCCCTCAAATTTGGGAACTTTCAGTAATTATTTCTTCAAATAAGCTTTCTGTTCCTTCCTCTCACTTTGTCCTTTGGGACTTCTACAATCCATTGATTGGTCCTCTTTATGATATTCAAGGTCCCTTTTCAATTTTCAATCTTTTTTCTTTCAATTCTTCAGACTTGATCATTTCAATTGTTGTATCGTCATGTTTGCTGATTCTTTCTTCTGCCTGCTTATGTCTGCTTTTGAATCTCACTAGTGAATTTTTCCTTTCAGTTACCATACATTTCAGTTTCAGAGTTTCTTTTTGGTTCCTTTTAGTTTACTATCGCTATGTTGATATTTCCATTTTGTTCTTCATTGTTCTCTTGATTTGTTCACATTTTCTTTTAGCTCTGTGAGCACCCTGAAGACAGCTGTTTTAACATCTTTGTCTAGTAAATGCACCATTTGGTTTCTCTCAGGGACAGTTTCTGTTCATTCATTTTTTTCCCCTTTTGAATGAGTTATACTTTCCTATTTCTTTCAATATCTTGTGATTTGTTTTGGAGAAAGCTGGACATTTAAATCTTGTAATGCAGCAATTTCAAACCAGTGTACCCCAACAATTTTTAGAACATAAAATAGACCTGACTATTTAGTCAGGGACACTGACCTCTCTTCCCTTGGAGTGTCCAAAAAAAGAAGACAACAGCCAACACAGCAATAGCTGTCTGGTATGAACGAATCAAAATTATACCTATTTTTGTCAGATCAGCAAAAAAAATGTATTGTTTGGATGTGCCACAGAATTTTAGTAGTTTATGTAAGCCATGAGATGAAAAAGGTTGAAAACTGTTATAATGTCATAACTCTAGAGATTAGATTTCGGCTATTCCCAGATTTGCTGGTTTTTTTTCCCTAAGTTGTATTTTTCTTAACAGAGGGAAAATATATTCCTTGTCTTTAGAATTGACTATCTAAGAAGAGAAGAAAAGTTATATAAACCCTCATGCATTCTTATAATGTATTAAATGCCGGGCACTGTTCTAGTGGCTAAAAACATCAATTTGTTAAAAAACATAAACTCCACAAAGACAAGCTCTTAAAGTCTTCTTTGTTCATCAACATATCCTAAAACCTACCAAACAGTAGGCACTGAATAGATATTTGATGAATAAATGAATACATTCCCATGTGATAAGCTTTCATAGAGTTACCTATAAGCAAATGCAATGTAATTTACTACACTTTTCATATGAAATTAGGGTTTTAAAGGCATTCTTTGTATGTACAGCTTTTTTATGTCAATCATACCACAATAAGGAGGTTTTAAGAAAAAAAATAATTTACAATAGATAAAAAAGGTACCCTGTAAAAACAAAGGCATCATGTGTCCAGGCATATAATCTAAATGAGTATGGTGTTTCCACACATATATACACACGTGTCCACCATTCTTTTTCTCCTTAATACTCACCTGAGAATATGTTTATTGATTTTAGACAGACAGGGAGAGGGAGAGAGGGAGAGAGGGAGACAGGTGAGGGGGAGGAGAGAGGAAACACCGATCGGTTGCCTCCCTTACGTGTCCCAAGTGGGGATAAACCGAAGCCTAGCTATGTACCCTGACCAGAAACTGAACCCACAACCTTTTGGTGTATAAGATGATGCTCTAATCAACTGAGCCCCCCAGCTAGAGCTGTCCACCATTCTTTAACCAATCTTAGAAACATACCTTTACAATGTACTGCAATGGCACCCTCGGCACTCTCACAAATATCCAGAAATTCTTTGACAATCGTATCAGTAGGGGTGCTGCCATCCGCAAAGAATAGATCATAGTGATCAAAGCCAGCATTTGTAAAGTGTTTGGCATTATACATCCTTTTATTCAGACGAATAATGGTAGTAACGTTGTGATTCTTGAAATAGGGAATGTAAGCCTCTGGAGAATGTTGGTGATAACCTATACAAAGAAATTACCAAATATTCTAAAATGCAGAAAGAAAATAATGGATAACAATTGCACCTGTAATTGTGTGGAAACAGTGTCTAGACTAGGGAATGAATACCAATTTTATTGTAACTGTAAAAAGATAAATTAAAAAAGTTAAAATCCAGGCAGAATAATGTACCGAAGTGATCACGTACACTTACATAATTAAGACCATCAAGCTTAATTTAACTCTTAGGTCTTTTTTCTGCGGGCAGGGCCGGGGACACACACAGGATAGATACTTTCAATAACAAAACTATACTGATCCCATATTTTTCCATACCACTTTCAAGTCTGGTTCTTGAATGAGGTCCACAGAAGGCAATAAATCGGCCTGGTATTATCCAATTCAAATCTCCATTTTCTGCTTTCTGCAAAGGGAAGACCAGCACAAATCATTTTTATTCTTATTCTTCTTTCCACACCTCTTCTCAATTCAGAGTATCTGCAGAACTTCAAATCCATTTGCTGTAGTATGAAAGCTGTCTATCTATGAATGACCATGAGACAGGAAACTAAAATTTAGCCTGCTATGACTATTCCCAGGGAAAAGTTAGTTCACTTCTCCTGGTCCTAATAACTTTCTTTTCCAAGTGTTTCTTTGCTGGGATACTCGGTCTTTGGAAAACAGAGCCAACTACTGCTGTCCCAAATATACCTACGTGCTTTAGTTATTTTATCCAAGTAAATTCTCATATGGATGCTGCTAATTAATAAAAAGCAAACTTTTCCATTATGAGGGGTCTGGAAACTTCCTCCAATATGAGCAATCTTAACTCAAAGGAGAAAAATCGACCTCATTAAACTCCTGGCCTCTGAATATTTACTTTTCATTTGTAGAAAGACATCTTTCCATCTTGCTACCCATTTAATAAGATGGTCACAGAAAAATTTCCACTAAACCACCAGGAAATTTGAAATTATAAATATACTGATATCACAGTAGGTGTCTAGAAAATAAACTGAAATTTAAAACACTTTACTTCCTCTTATTTAAGTCCTTTGGGTTAAACTACCACAATAATTATTATAAGACAAATATAGTTCAAATTCAACAATAGAAATAGTTACACAAAGACTTGAGCAGGGAGCAGAAGGCTCTTGATAGTCAAGAAGAAGAGCACTAATGATGAAAATAAGATCAATTAGCTTTGCAAATGTGGTATGTACATGTGTACCTAGGAAGGAGTAGGACATAAACCAAGGGCTGCTCAGTCTAAGACTAGGCAGGTAACCAAACCAATTTACTTCATTGTCACGGAGAACTGGTGAGTCCCTGGTCCATGCTAAAATGTCTAACTAGGAGGACAAGTGTTGCCAGGTGTTCTGCTTTTGGAAGTGAAACCAGAAATCTGAAGTTTTAAACAAAAAACCTGAAGTTAGACTTCATTGAATTGCAGGTGCATCCTGAATTCTGAGACATTAACACAGAGGGGAAAACGGGCACCATGGAATCAATGAAACACTAATACAAAATTTCCAAATACACTGTGGAGCTAAAAACCAGTCTGCGAGCTACCCGCGTCTGCAGCCCTCTAAACATTGCACTGTGTTTCAATGCAATTTCCCTGCAAGTAAACAACACTTTTGGGTGACA
>PVKM010047353.1:0-11487 GCA_004027735.1 Carollia perspicillata
TTTTTCTCTATTGAGCGGGATTTTTTTCTCGGTCTCTGCTTCTACCGTTTTATTGTTGGTCTACAACCATGCCTTTGAGTTCTGGTTATTGACTTTGTATCCTGTCTTTTGCCCAATTCATTTATTAGGTTGAGCAGTTCGTGGGTGGAGTTTATAGAATTTTCTATGTACATTATCATGTCATCTGCAAACAATGACAGATTTGTTTCCTCCTTTCCGATTTGGATGCTTTTTATTTCCTTTTTTTGTCTGATTGCTGTGGCTAGGACTTCCAATACTATGTTGAATAGAAGTGGTGAAAGTGGACAACATTGTCTTATTCCTGATCTTAGTGGAAAGGATTTTAGTTTTTTTCATTGAGTATGATGTTGGCTGTAGGTCTCTCATATGCGGCCATTATTATGTTGAGAAATGCTCCGTCTATTCTCACTTTGTTCAGTGTTTATGTGATAAATGGGTGCTGTACCTTATCAAAAGCTTTTCCCACATCTATTGATATGATCATGTGATTTTTGTCTTTGCTTTTGTTTATGTGATGTATTACATTTACTAATTTGTGAATGTTGAACCATCATTGCATCACTGGGATGAATCCCACTTGGTCATAGTGTATGATCTTTTTAATGTATTGCTGGATGCTGTTTGCCAATATTTTGTGGAGGATTTTTGCATCTGTGTTCATCAGCGATATTGGCCTGAAGTTTTCTTTCTTAGTTGTGTCTTTATCTGGTTTTGGGATTAGGATGATGCTGGCTTCATAAAAGAAGTTTGGGAGTCTTCCATCACTTTGAATTTTTTGAAATAGTGTGTGAAGTATAGGGGTTAGCTCTTCCTTAAATGTTTTGTAGAATTCTCCTGTGAAACCATCTGGCCCAGGGCTTTTGTGTGTCAGTAGTTTTTTTTATCACTGCTTCAATTTCATCTGCTGTTATTGGTCTGTTCATGCTTTCTGCTTCTTTTTCATTGCATTTTAGAAGATTATATTTTTCTAGAAAGTCATCCATTTCACCTAGGTTTTAAAATTTCTTGGCATACAATTCTTTGTAGTAATTTCTTATAATCCTTTGTATTTCAGTGGCGTCAGTTGTAATCTCTCCTCTTTCATTTCTAATTGTGTTTATTTGGGTCCTCTCTCTTTTTATTTGATGAGCCTGCTTAAAGGCTTGTCAATTTAATTTATCTTTTTAAAGAACCAGCTCCTGGATTCATTGATCCTTAGAATTGTGCTTTTCATCTCTATGTCATTTAATTCTGCTCTGATATTGGTTATTTCCTTCCTTCTACTTGTTCTGGGCTGTCTTTGTTGTTGTTCCTCGAGTTCTCATAGGTGTAGGGTTAGGTTGTTAGTTTGAAAGGTTTCTGTCCTTTTTAGGTAGGCCTACATTGATATGAACTTCCCTCTCAGGACTGCCTTTGCTGTGTCCCATAAATTTTGAGTTGTTGTGAGTCCATTTTCATTTGTTTCCAGAAACTTTTTTATTTCTTCTTGAATTTTATCCTTGATCCATTCACTGTTTAATAGCATGTTGGTCAATTTCCATGATTTTAAGTGTTTGGGTTTTTTTCCCTTGGGATAGTTTCTAGTTTCAATCCCTTGTGGTCAGAGAAAATGCTTGGTATGATTTCAATTTTCTTGAATTTGTTGAGACTTGTTTTTTGTCCTATCATGTGGTCTATCTTTGATAATGTTTCATGTGCTTTTGAGAAGAATGTGTATTTACCTTCTTTGGGATGAAGAGCTCTCTCTATATATATCAGTTAAGTCCATTTCATCTAGGGCTTTGTTCAATATCACAACATCTTTGTTGATATTTTGTTTGAAGGATCTGTCCATTTTTGACAGTGGGGTGTTAAAACACCCTACTCTAATCGTGTTGCTGTCAATATCTTTCTTGAAGTCCTCTAAGATTTTCTTTATGTATTTGGGTGCTCCTATATTGGGTGCATAAATATTTACAATGTTTATGTCTCCTTGGTGGATTCTTCCCTTGAGTATTATGAAGTGACCTTCTGGGTCTCTCTTTATTGTCCTTTTTTTGAAGTCTATTTTGTCTGATATGAGTATTGCTACCCTAGCTTTTTTTTTCCTGTCCATTTGCATGGAATATTTGTTTCCAGCCATTTATTTTCAATCTGTGTAGGTCTTTTGTCCTAAGGTGGGTCTCTTGTAGTCAGCATATGTGTGGGTCATGCTTTCTTATCCATTCAGCTATTCCATGTTTTTTAATTGGAGCATTTAATTCATTTACGTTTAAGGTTATTATTGATAGGTTCTTATTTATTGTCATCTTCATACCTGTGTTCCCCACTCTCTCTCTCTCTCTTTTCCTTCCTTTCCTTAAAGAAGACCCTTTAGCATATCTTGCAGAGCTGGTTTGGTGGAGGTATATTCTTTTATACTTCTTTTGTCTGAAAATCTCTTTATTTGGCCTTCTATCTTGATTGAAAGTCTTGCTGGGCAAAGTATTTTTCATTGTAGTCCTTTAGTTCTCATTACTTAGAATATTTCTTGCTTTTCTCTTCTAGCTTGGATTTTTTCCATTGAGAAGTCAGTTGCTAACCTTATCAGGGCTCCCTTGTATGTTACTTCCTTTTTCTCCCTTGCTGCCTTTAAGATTCTCTTTTTTGTTTTGGAATTTTGCCATTGTTATTATGATGTGTCTTAGAATGGGCCCCTCTTCGGGTTCCTCCTGATTGGGACTCTCTGTGTTTCTTCGATTTGTGTGACTTTTTCTCTCATCAGTTTAGGGAAGTTTTCCATCAGTACTTTTCCAAATAGGTTTTCTATCCCTGTTTCTTCTTTTTCTCCTTCTGGTATCCCTATTATTTGGATATTGTTACGTTTCATATTGCCTTGTATTTTGCTTAATCCCTCTTCAGTCTTTCTGAGCCTCTTTTTTTTTTCCTCCTCTTTCTGGGTCTTTTTTTCTACTTTGTCCTCCAGCTTGATGATCCAATCTTCTGCTTCATCTATCCTGCTTTTGATTCTTTTTCTGCATCCTTCAGTTCAGATATTATATTCTTCATTTCCTCTTGGCCCTTGTTGATAGTTCCTATTTCCTTTTCCATGTTGAAATAGTTTGCATCAGGTTCATTGTAGTTTCCTTATAGTTTCTGGTAATTTGTTGTGAGCTCATGAAGCTTCCTGATAACCATTATTTTGAACTCAATATCTAATAGTTGAGTTGCCTGTATTTCATTTAGCATTCTTTCTGAGGTTTCCTTCTTTGTTTTCATTTGGGGATTGTTTCTTTGTCTTCCCATTATTTGTGAGATTCTTCTTGTTAGGCTCAGCTTTGTAAATTTATTTGTTCTGACTCCCTGGGTTTATGATGTGAGTGTCTGTGGTAGAATACCTGTGAGATTCAGTGGTGCAGTCTCATTCAGTTATCCTGGTGTTCACTGCTTCCACCTACTCTTTTTTTGTGATCAGTTGGAGGGGTAAGGCAAAATGGTTTAAGACAGGAAGAGAGTATTCTATGTTATTTACAGTAGCAGCTGGGAAAGAAGAGATAGGAGATCCTTTGGCTATGTATAGTGTAAATGGTGATACACCATCCTACTAGTCACTTTTTAGAAAGGGTGGAATGAAGATAAGACTCTTTTTGGGGATGGAAGGATTGTGAGTTGAATCTAGAAAGCAGTGAGGTTGTGGTAGGTGAGATTCAGAGATAAGGTGAGAATAAAGGATAGTAAATAGGTATAGTGTGTGGGAGCATAGAGTTAACCACTATAGTAATAGAGTTCAGGAAACTGTGATGTGAGTTAAGATTCATTAAGGGTGTTGTGAAATATTTACAATTGTTTGGAACGGTTATTATTTACAATAATATTAGAGCAAAAATAATATGACACAATCTATGTGATCTGGATAATAAGAATAGGACATATAGGACCTTGAGTAGTGTACTAATGGAACACAAGTGACATGAAGGACAGTAAATAAGCAATACACTGTGAAAGAGAGAACAGAGGAAACCTGTGAATTGATACAGTATGACCAACCAAGCAAAGAAGACTAAACAGAAAGAAGAGGAATGCAAAAATATTATTGAAATAAAAGATGTCAGAATAATGTAAAAATAATAATGCAAATATGCAATATCTTGCAGGTTCTCTGTAATAGCAAAGTGAAATTTGTCTCTTTGTCTCAGCTGTTGGCATGCCCCCTCTTTGGGTCCAACTCTGGTCTTTTCACAGTTCCAGGTTTTTTTCTCATTTGTGGGTATTTCCAAAAAAAAAGCAGACTAAGGCAGGTAAAAGAGATAAAATTGGAAAGAAAGGAAGAGGGAATGAAACAAGAAAGAACAAAAGAGAAGCAAAAGGCATTGAGAGATAAAAAATTAAAAATTAAAAATTTCTTAAAAAAAAATCAAACAAAAACCAAAAACATACACACAAAAAAACAAAATAAAAAAAACCTCTTGCTTGTTTCAAACTGGTCAAACCATTTTTTCTGTTCTCACTGGCTGCAGCAGTCTGAGGGTAGGGTTTACAGATGTGGGCTCTGGGTCTCTGAGTCTCCAGAGGCGATTGCATGCTCACTCCGGGTTTACCTGGTGCTGGCTATGGTGCAGGCTCCATATCTCCAGAGGTGCACTGGCTCACTCCAGGTTTATGGGTGCAGTCTCCGCGCCTCTGGAGGTGTGTGCCCACTCCGGGTTTACCGGGTGCAGGCTCCAGGTCTCCCTAGGCATGCTCATTGTCACAGTCCGGGTGTGGTCCCTGGCACTCCACAAAGCTCTCTCTCCCCAGGTTGTGGGCGCGTGCACTCCCGCAGGTCACCTCTGGTCACACCGCTCAAGTGCACACTCTTTCCAGGGCTATGCGTGGGTGCTCACAGCCCCCGTGTGTTTGCCACTCAGTCCTTACTCCCCTCTCTGTGATTTCAAGCAATAAGGTCTCTCCCAGTGCTGCTCAAAATCTGCCTGACCAGGGAGGGAGAGCCAACCCAGCTGTCTCCCAAGAGCCCTGTGGCCATCACAGCAGGCCCAGGCTGGGGCTGCAGCCTCCCTGATCACCACTCTGATCTCTGGGCCCTTATTGTCCCAAAGTAGTCTCCTTACCATCTGTTTTTTCAATGTCCGCTACAATTTTTGATCTCCTATTTTCATATATGTTGTGGTACTGTTGGCTGTCTGCTCTGTTCCTCCATAGACTGCCCTGGTTTCTCTCCCATGTGTAGGAGGAAGTGGAATCTGCTTACTCTTACCAAGCCGTCATCTTCTCTCCTCCTGTTTAAACAGTTTTTTATCCTACCAATTTAAGTTTCATCTTAAATATCCCCTTCCCAGAGAGAATTTCCCTGAGAAATTGAGTGGACCTCATCACTTTCTACTAAATTACCTTGCTTTATTTTTTTAAATCGCTTTTTTCAAGTCTGAAATTATCTTATTTACTGAGTTTCTTTATGTTGCCTGCAATTCTATCAATTAGTGTTTTTTTGCATTAAAAAATCACCCAAAACTTAGTAAAACAACCATTTATTGAGTTTACACTTCTTTGGATAAGCTAAGAGGATTAAGCTCAGATGGATGATCTCCTAGGTTAGACTGGTTTTACTTATGCATCTGTGGTTAGGCAGATGGCTCTGTTTTTGAGGGTTGGCTAGCTGTTAGCTCTGGTGACTGAAGTACCTGGAGTAAGTTTCTCTTGTCATCCAGCAGGCCAGCCCAGGCTTATTCACATGGTGTATCACAGAGGATCCTTAGGAGAGCAGATTATATACCCATCCTTTTAGGTTTAGTTTTGTTGCTGGTGTAATGTTCTTTATGCCTCATTCTATTGATCAAAGCATTCAAAATTCAGGGGTTGAAAGATAAATAGACATCACCTCTTGATGGAAGTAGCTACAGATTACACTGGAAAGGGGTTTGTAGGGAAACTGTAATCGTTTTACAAACCACCCACAATAACTGTACATTTGCAATTCATTTTAGCATCTGAATCCCTTTTTCAGTTTGAGAGATTACTCATGTTTTGAATCTTTGTAGGGCAAAGACTATTTCCTTCTACAGAAGCTGAATGAGCTACATTCTTTCTTTCTCTCTCTCTCTCTCTCTCTCTCTCTCTCTCTCTCTCTCTCTCTCTCTCTTTGTCATTAAGGGACAGGTTGTGCAGGTTGTGCAGGTTGTGCAGGTTGGAAGTGAGCAAGATGAAATAGCAGGCTCCCCATGAAAGTAATTTCTGGTTAGAGTGACAGCAAAGGTGACAGTGCTAAGTTGGTCTTATTTGGAGTACAATCCATGTTCCTGGTCAAAAAGTGGCAAGGATGCAAACTTCTGCACCTTGGACTCTGTGGCATGCAGGTGATTCCTCATTGCTTCATTTAACTCTCATTCTTTAGATCTTTCAAAGATTCTGTGAGACACTCGATATTCTTTTAATAGATTCCTTTTCTATGTAACCCCCAGGGTCAGATATAATTGCTTGCCACAGAGAGTTCTGTTCCAGCAATTAGTATCAGGAATGGGGTTAATTTTTCTCTAGAAGAGTTAGGTGGTTTCTCTCCTTCTATCTTTCTACTGGGCCACCCTTAGTGCATTCACATTTTATTTTCACACCTGTTGCCTCTTAGTGGCTCCATGTATTACTTCTGTATTCTAGGCATGAAGAGGGAAAATGGGGTGTCACACCAAGTGTGTTTCTTACTTTTATCAAGAAAGCAAAAGTTTCTAAAAATGTTCCTTCAGATTTTTTTCGTATTGTCTTGGCCAAACAGGATCACCTAGATTACAGATATGAGAATTGGGAGGCAAACATCAGGCTTTCTAACCTCTTTGAAGGAGGCATAAAGAAAGAAACCTTGAGAGTGTGTCAAATATAGTGATGAGCAGTGCCTGTTGCATTACTAGTTTCCCCCATTAGAGGAATAGTTCCTAGAAAGCACAGTCTGTGCTTCACTTGTTCTGGTCTCTCTGGTGACTGAACTAGTGCTTGGTAAATATCTTTTGCTTTCATAGAAACACATTTTCATTCCAAGCCAATTATTACAGATTTGTTTCCATGTTACATTACTTTCCTCAATCTTTTCTATCCCCTGTGTGCATTATATACTGTTAGTAGAATATCACCTTAAATACCATTTTTGTATTATCCTTTTTTTTCTCCAAAATCTGCATTAGTTCTGTTGTGGTAAATCTCAGTCTTCTAGTCTGGGATTTAACTCCTTGCATTAGCTGTCTGTTACCTCCCTCACATCAACAACTTGATTGGTAATCACTCACAAATCCAGCTAATCTCGTGGCCATCTGTGTATGCTGCCACAACCAGTATATGATGAGTGACAGGCTGAAGAGCTCACAGGGACAAAAGCAGAGGCTACAATAGGGGAATAAGTAAGACCAGCTATAGAGAAGACCCTCAACATAGGACAGGCTGCTGCACTGCATTGTTGAAAGGGGTGGGGCAGTCATTGACTATGAATTTGTGTTTAGTCTGCAGTCTCAATAGTGCACCTCACATCAAACAAGGGTTCTGACTAGGTTAAACCAGGAATGGGCTAGCTCAGTACAATTGGTGAGATGCACATAGCAGGTTTGTGCTCATAGCCCCAGAAAAGTGAAGCATGAACTGCAATGGAGAACAGCAGATTGAAGCAATGACTGGATTGCTAGGCTGAGGGTATAGCAGAAGGCTGAATTTTGGAGGCATGCAGGTACACAAGGGCACATTTTCCAGCGGAGTAGGAATTAAGCCATTCTGAGACCCACCAGAGAGGATGGGATCATGACAGTGTTGGCTCTCATTGGTCTAAGACTGGGGAGGCCAAGTTTGTACATTGTAGGACTTCAGTGTTGGCAGTGGACCATGTTGGATCAGTCAGGACCTGGCAGCATTATCCACTTGCCTTATTTTTTTTTTTTTCACCTTTTCCAGTTTAAAAAAAAAATTGGTCCAGCCACAGTGGAAAACAGTATGGAGTTTCCTCAAAAAATTAAAAATTGATTTGCCTTTGATCCAGTGACCCCACTTCTGGGGATATATCCTAAGATTCCTGAGAAAGAAATTTTAAAAATATATGCACTCATACATTCATAGCAGTGTTATTTACAATAGACAATAACAGCTGAAGTGCCTATCAGTAGATGAGTAGACTAAAAAGCTGTGGTACCTAACACAATGGAATACTATACCACTGTAAAAATGAAGGAGCTCTTACCTTTTGTGACAGCATGGATGAAGCTGCAGATTATTATGCTAAATGAAATAAGCCAGTTGAAAAAAGACAAATACCATATTATCTCACTTATATGTGGAATATAATGAATAAAATAAACTGATGAACAAAATAGAAACAGAGGCATAAATACATCAAAAGACCAACAGGTGTCAGAGAGGAGATGGGTGGGAGGCTGGATGAAAGAAACCAAAGAATATATATGCATAACCCATAGGCATAGACAACAACAGTGTGGTGATGGCCAGAGGGAAGGAGGGGCTGTGGTTAAGGGGAAGTGAGCAAAGAGGGGAAATGAGGACATCTGTGATAGTGAAAGTAATAAAAATGATCTAAAAATAGAAACAACAACAAAAAAAGATTTTCTTTGCCAATGTGCTTAGAGGAAGATTTTGAAAAGCCATGAGAAATGATTATGATACATCTCCACTCATTTGATGAAAAAAATTTTGAATAATTTTTATAATAAAACAGCATAGACAGAAAAAAATGTCATGCTTTTTTTCAGGCAAAATTAAGACAAATTTCAAACTGATTAAAACCTCAGTCGATGACTGTGTATTCATTCTTTTTTATTAGGGACATAAGGATGAAACAAATTGAGAAACAGAATTCTAAGACACATAAAAGGCCACTAGAAATCCTGTAATTACTATGGAAGTTGTTCATTGAAGATACATATAGTAAGAATTTAAACTAAAATTTAGAAATTTTCACTTTTAGGATGAATTAAAATGAACATATTTGAGATTTTAAAGCATATACTTTAGAGGACTTCCAGCCAAGATGAAGGCATAGGTTAGAAACACTGTGCATCTTTGCACAACCAAAAGATGGGCAACAACAAATTTAAAAACAAAAAACAATCAGAACTGCTAAAAGATCCAACTGTATAGAAGTCCAACAACCAAGCCATTATAGAAGAAACATTCATCCAGACTGGCAGGAGGGGTGGAGGTGGGCAGCTCCGGGCAGAGAGGACTCATGGCAAGGTGGCAGCTGGAGGATCAGAGCAAGTGGTAGTGGCTGGCTGACAGAGTGGTTCCATATTTGCATGTGGATAAACTTGGAGGAACAACTGGGTAGAAAGACAGACTGTGTAACCCAGAGTTCCAGCGTAGGGGGAAAAAAGCCTCAACACCTCTGACTGAAAAAATTCTGGGGTGGAGGGGTTGTGGTGGTGGCAGAAACTCCCAGCCTCACAGGAGAATTTATTGGGGAGACACACAGGATCCTAGAGCATACACAAACCCACCCACCTGGGCATCAGCACGAGAAGGACCCAATTTGCTGTGGGTAGTGGAAGAAGTTACTGAAAGCAAGCCCAGAGCCCAGAAATTGGCATTGTTCCCTCTTGGACTGCTCCCCCACATACAGTGTCACAATGTAGCAATGTGGTTTGCCCCACCCTGGTGAATTCTTAAGGCTCCTCCCCTTACTATGTAACAGATGCCCTGAGACAAAAAAACAATGACCCAAATGAAAGAATAGGTCAAAGCTCCAGAAAAAATACAACTAAGTGATGAAGAGATAATCAACCTCTCAGATGCAGAGTTGAAAACACTGGTAATCAAGATGCTCACAGAAATGGTGGAGTATGGTCACAAAGTAGAGAAAAAATAAGGCTATGTAAAGTGAAATAAAGGAAAATGTACAGGGAACTAACAGTGACAGGAATGAAACTGGGACTCAAATCAATAGTTTGGACCAGAAGGAAGAAATAAACATTCAACTACAACAGAATGAAGAAAGAAGAATTCAAAAAAATGAGGAGAGGCTTAGGAACCTCCAGGACAACTCTAACCATTCCAACACCTGAATCAGAGGGGTGCCAGAAAGAGGAGAAGAAGAAGAACAAGAAATTGAAAACTTATTTGAAAAAATAATGAAGGAGAACTCCTCTAATTTGGCAAAGGAAATAGACTTTCCAGAAGTCCAAGAAGCTTAGAGTCCCAAAGAGTTTGGACCCAGGAAGCACACACCAAGGCACATCATAATTATATTAACCAAGATGAAAGATAGAGAGAGAATATTAAAAGCAGCAAGAGAAAAGGAGACACTTACCTACAAAGGAGTTGCTATAAGACTATCAGCTGATTTCTCAAAAAAAAAAAAAAGAAAACCTGTAGGCAAGAAGAGGCTGGAAAGAATTATCCAAAGTCATGAAAGACAAGGACCTACATCCAAGATTATTCTATCCAGCAAGGCAATAAAGTGCTTCCTAGATAAGGTCAAGTTAGAAAATTCATCATCACCAAGACCTTATTATATGAAATATTAAAGGGACTTATTTAAGAAAAAGAAGGTCAACGCTATGAACAGTAAAATGATAACAAACACAACTATCAACAACCAAACCTAAAAAACAAAAACTGAAACAAACTAAGCAAACAACTACAACAGAAACAGAATCACAGAAATGGAGATCACATGGAGGATTATCAGCAGGGAGGGGGCATGGTAAGAATAGGAGAAAAGTTACAGGGAATAAGAAACTTAAATGGTAGGTGCAAAATAGATATGGGAAGGTTAAGAATAGTATAGGAAATGTAGACACTAAAGAACTTATATGTAAGACCCATGGACATGAACTCAGTGGTGGGGGATGCAGGTGGAAGGGGGTACAAGGAGGAGGGGGATGATGGGAAAATGGGACAACTGTAATAGCATAATCAATAAAATATATTTAAAAGAAAAAATAACTGCATCTATTTTAAAATAAATAAATCTTTCTGCCAAGTGCACTTTTATTTAAGAATGTCTATTTCCTCTAAGTATTAAGTATCCTACAAACATTTTAAAATAACAACTTAATCTAATCATGTGGATAGAATGAGACTTTCCAGTCTCATTTCTCATAGTAAATTGAAATCTTTGAGTATCTAAACATTTCCCTGTGGCAGTGAGTGAAGAACACAGCAGGCAAGATTTACCCCAGGTCACTTTTTGCTGGCTGCTTCCAGTAATTTATTTGAAATCCCAAGGGCTGTTTACTGGTTGAGAATATAAACCTAGCATCTACTTACCTGATTAAGCAAAACTTTACTTTATGGTTCTGCCAAGATATTTAGGAATAATTTTGTGGATTGACTTGTCTCTTAAACTTAGGTTGGTCATACATATTTTGAGGATAGCTTCATTTCCTTTTACTAATAGTGATATTATTTATTTTAATAGTAAAGTAAAATATACTCCTTCACAGTCTTCTAAACACTCTCAAAGACTTTATGAAAGAGGCAATTTAGCCCTGAAAGGCAATATCTTTAGAGAAAACTTTTTTTTTATTTTTCACTCAGTAAATACTTATG
>PVKM010047354.1:0-11466 GCA_004027735.1 Carollia perspicillata
ATTTTCAGGAAACTTTATATCAAACAAATTAGAATGCACTATTACAAGGAAGATACTGTGCTTTGGAGTTTAACATCGCCATAGGGCATGACTTTCTTAACCACAACAGACTAAAATATGTATGCGATAAATGATTCCCATTAAGCTTTGGCTACCTGGTTGGATGCTCTACTTGCGGTTAATTCTAGATGTGGTGTGGTTCTTTGTGCATTTGGTAATGCTCGCTGCCTAAGAACATAGCAGGCTGTTCTCAAGTCATGCGTTCCACATGATGTCCCTGGTTCTCTAAAAATAAACTATTCGATTTAAAAACCACTACACGTAAGCACATTTTTTCATGTTTGTGAGTGTTTAAAAGTATTGTAAAAGCCAAATAAAAATTTTAAGTCTCTAAAAATACAGTAGATAAATACATAGATATCACAAGTCATATTTCTTGGTTTGCTCACTATGCCGCGTATTAAATATGAAAGGGATAAAGGAGGAAGCTAGATAAGCAAGGTATTTTGAAATTATTTTTAATAGGGTACTTTAATGCACGTTTTGCTGCATTAAAAGAGAATACATGTGCAAAGCAGGAATTTGGCATACTTACGTTTGAATATTGTGATTGGCACTGTTAGTCTAATAGAAAGCAAGGGGACAGCCCCATTAACTGCTATGTCCTGAAATTCTGATTTATGTTTCATTTCTAATTAAAGTCCAAGAACCCTAAAGCTGAGATATATTACGTATAAATTTACTTTAGCAATGAGATGTCTGTGAGATGATGTAAATATCATGGTAAAATTGGAAGACCTTTCCTTCAATACGAAAAACACAAAAAGCCTCAGCACAGAGAGACTAGGCCATTTTCAAAGGTCGTACGGAAAGGCCTAAGAAGCCCAAGAACATTATATATACAGCAACCTGTGCTTGGGTTTGATGCCTTGTTGCTATGTAGGGGCAAGCAAAAAATACAAACTTTCTCCCTCAAGTCCTAGTGTGTTAAAGGAGGCGAGCTAATATTCTGAGGATAATGCATTGGCTTCACTAAAATCCTCAGAACAGAACTTTAATTCAATGTATTTACCAAGTCTGCTGCTGTATTTAACAATGTAGTTAGCACAATACATTACCTGATATTTAAATAAAGGTATTCGGCTAAGTCTTTAAATGAGAAAGTAAAGAAATGTAAGTAACAGCGAAGGCATTTTTAGAATTAAATTCTGAACTCCAGTCTCTAAGTTACTTATTTTTAACATAGAATCAGGACAATAGCTCTCACTACTTCAAAACAGCAAACCCAATTTCCTTTTATTAATGATCCTCACAAGGGGTTTAGCTCTGACTATATATGGAAATGTAAAGGGAGAAGAAAAGTCAAAAAGAAACTCAAGAAGAGAGAGAAATTGTCTGATAACCAAAACAGCAGGCTTATCTCCACACCTACACTTCTTTTGTACGAACAGCATATCACTCACCAATCATTCACTGCAAA
Source organism: Carollia perspicillata (assembly GCA_004027735.1). NCBI lineage: Eukaryota > Metazoa > Chordata > Mammalia > Chiroptera > Phyllostomidae > Carollia > Carollia perspicillata. Next base: position 1,481 of record PVKM010047354.1, read on the forward strand.
ATGTCTCAGTCAGGGATGGACCATATAGAGTACAATGGTCCCGCAAGTTTATAATGGAACGAAAAATTCCTTTCATGTAAATTACAGCACAAGATAGTACACCCATATTTGCACTGATGATGGTGTAAACAACCTACTGCTGTGACAGACATAAAAGTAAAGCATGTACAATTATATACAGTACATAATGCTTGATAAAGATAATAAAGAACCATGTTACTAGTTTATGTATGTGCCATACTATGCTTTTTATTGTTTGTAAGATATACTCCATCTAATTTAAATATAAAACTGCTGTAAAATCACATGTCCAATTATGCAGGCAGCAGCCTTATGATCTCATGTCTAGCATGTCTTGATTGCATCACTTTCCTCATGCTTGATTTAATCTCATATACATAATATATTGTTCAGGCTTTTAGCTTAGAAGCAATAAACTATACTACATGCCTTAGGTCTGTAGTAAGCTATATTGTCTAGCTTTGTGTAATCTCATTCTATGATGTTCACATGGTAAAATCTCTAAATAACATATTTCTCAGAAAGTATCCCAATAGAGAAGTGGCACCTGAATTTATTAGGCTCTACTTTCTCAAGGTAATACTTAGGGGAGCCTGAGAGATTACTGTTTTGTTCACTAATGAAATGGATTGCTTTTCCACCACCTTAAAAATGATATTTATTAAATATGTAGGTAGTAAATGAATTAGTATATCACTGATGAACATAATACATAAATATATGCGATGGCGTTTTATTTATTCAGCCTCCTTGAAAGAAGAGGATAAGGAAACAACAAGCCTCTAAAAAGCAAAAAAAACAAAACAAAAAGACATCACAAAGGTTACTCTCTAAAGCTTATGGATATCATATCAAGAGAATAGCTTAGATCCTCAGAGAATCTTTATTTTGCATGAGACTTACACACAGTAGAAGTTTAATAAATAGGAAAAAATAAATAAATACATATATAGACAAATAAATCCATAGATTCTTTCAAGTTTTGATGGAAACTTTTTGTTGCAATGAACTTTAGGCTACTTTATCTTTACTAGACTGCTTAGCCTACTGTGTTATACAGAGCTATTATGACCAGCCTTTGTTTGAAATTCACTATTTCAAGAACAATTTCACTTCATCTATATGATTATATATAATTTGCACTATGTGGCAAGTTAGCCAACATCATTGTCCTTTTGTAGATTAAGTCACTTCGGGTCGAAAAGACTGACTTACCTAACTGTGGTTATTAGATCCCAGAGTCTAGTATCAAGTGTTTCAAGCTGCAGAGCTCATACCCTTCCCCATACAATACCCATCAAGAAATAATTATTGAATAAACAAAAAATGTTTTTCATTTACTGTCATTATATTAAAATTTACCAAATGTACAATGTATACAAATCCTGCAACTAGATGCCAGAAAAACAAAGAGGGAGAAGATCCAGTTTTCCACTCAATAAGCTTAGAATGTAAAGAAGGGGTTACCAGGTGTTCGCAGAATTACATTATCTATCTAATATCCTTTTCCTAACACCCCAAATAGCTACCAAATTATCATATTGAGGCAATAATTTATTCACAACATCAATCTTATTTCATGGATATAAATGATAAATATAATAAAGAGCTGAAGGGGGTAGGACACAAATAACGCCCCTTTTATTTCATAAAACTCTTATTACAAAATCATAAGTATGTCATTCAGTAAGATAAAAAATCACACCCAAGTGCACCATTTTAGGTGAAATATTCAAATTGCTGTCCATCTCATGCAAGACATTCACATACCCTACCAACCACACTCAATGGCATTGCTTCTGCCAGACTCTGCATATAAAGTTGTAAAGTTGTCTGGCTTAAAGTAACAGAAATCAGAGTTCAAGGTTCAAGGCAATTACTGTCATTAGAATCATGAGAAATGGAGGGGTTAATACTGGAGGGTACAGGTTTAGAGGAAGAGAACCCCAAATTCTATACATACACACTTCTCAAATCTCTAAAGTTAGAAACATACAAGCATAGAGGCAGACTTCCCCAATCCTGCTAAATAGAAAATAACTAAATGGAGACAGTTAATGATCAAGAGAAGCAGTATGAGAACGGAGCCAAGCATTGTAAACTGCCAGCTATAAGACAAACATCAAAACTCTAGAGGAATAATACAGAATCTGGAGTGTCCACAAGATAATATGTAGTATACCATTCCTGAATGCAATTCCAAATTATTAAGCATAAGAAGTTTATGCTTAAATTAGTGCTCTAAAGGTGAAAAATCAACAGAGACAAACACTGAGATGATGCACACATAAGAACTTTTTAGTCTAGGACTTGAAAGTAGATGCCATAACTGTGCTCAATGAGAAAAGAGAAAAGTAAGCTTAGGTAAGTGAAAAGACAGATGATGTCAAAAGAGAAATAGAAATAATTTAAAAAATCCAAAGGAAAATTTTAGAACTGAAAAATACAGACTATAACATCAAAAATGCCCAGGATGATCTTAGTAGAAGAGTCATGACAACTTTTGCAAAAGAGTAGAGAAACAAAAAGGTAAATTAATATGGAAGACATCTAATCTGAAGGAAAGAGAGGAAAGTAATAGAGAAAAATAAAAAGAGCTTCAGGGACAAGTGGCTATAAGAAATCTCTTGCAAAACTGTTGTTAGAATCCCAGACAGTTGATAGTCAGCCTGAAAAAACTTGAAGAAATATTGGCCTGAAAGTTTCTAAATTTGGTGAAACTTACAGATTCAAAAAGTTCAGCCAAATTCAAACAGAATAAATATGAGAAAAACCATAACTAGGTATTTCATAGTCAGTTGCTAAAACCAGAGATAAAAGGAATACTCCCAAAGAAGCCAGAAAAAAATACAAACTTACATACATGGAAAAAACAATCAGAATGGCAAAGACTTTTAATATATGAGAGAGAGAGAGGGAAAGAGCGCGCAAAACAACATTTTTAAAGTGCTGAAAGAAAAACATTGCCCACTGGGTACTTTTTCTCCATACAAATATCTTTCAAGAATGACAGTGTGACATTTTCAGAGAAAAAAAATACATTAATCATCTGTAGAGCACCACTTTAAAGAATTTTAAAATATATTCTTCAGATTGAAGGGATATGATGATGCAGAAGATCAGTTTCAGGAATGAATGAAGAATATAATAAATGGTAAATATTTGAATTAATATAAAAACTGTTTTTACTCCTCAGTATTACAATACATATCACTATCTGACCAAAAAGTAACACTGATTTCTACTCTTCATGTTATATGCATATGTAATAATGTGACACAATATCACGAAAGTCAAGAGACATAAACAAAGTTTCTGTATTTTACATGAACTGGTAAAGCATTAATCCTAACTAGACTGAAAAGTTTAGGATATGCTATCCCAGAAAATCAGGAAAGAAAAACAAAAATTAATAATCAGGATATAACTAAAGTGCAATAGCAAAAAAAATATATACAAATAATACAAAACAAGTTAGGAAATAAGCATCAGAAAACAAAAAAAAATGAAAGGAACAAACAGAAAACAAATAATGATAGATGTAAATCCAACTATATTAACATTAAATAAATTTTAAAAAATCCACTTCAAAGGTTGATTACAATGAACTTTATGCCTATATGTAATACATTTGTATATTAAAACAGGTTAAAAATTAATTGATGGAAAATACATATCATACAACCAGAAGGCAATAGTGGTTATATCAATATCAGATCAAATAGGTTAAGGGCAAAAGAATTATCACATATGAGATGAACATTTAATACTGATAAAAGAGAAACACGACAGAGTAAGAAATGTATATTCATTAGATAACAGAGCTTTAAAATTATAAAGCAAAGATTAACAGAAAAAAGAAGAAAGAGACAAATCCACAATTATTAAAATGTTTAACATGCCTCTTTCAGTAATTTATAAAACTGGACAAAAAAATCAGTAAAGGCAGAAATGACCTGAACAATATTATCCTACTACCATGACTGACTAATATTCTTAGAGTAATACATATAATTACAAATTACATGCTTTTTACAAGTTCGCATAGCATATTCTTCAAGATAAATTATATGTGGGCCCATGAAATAATTTTTAATAATTTCAAGGAATTAAAATGACATATAATATGTTTTAATATCAATAGAATTAAAATAGAAGTAAAAATGGTGAAATAGCTAGGAAAATGTACTTGGAAATCATGCAAAATAGCTAAATCTGTAGAAATCACAAAGGAATTAAAAACTACTTTTCACTAAATGATCAAAATCATCATATGCAGTTTCATAGGCTACAGTAAAAGTGGTATTTCAAAGGAAATGTACAATTTTAAGGCTTATAATAGAAAAGAAGAAAGATCTAAAATTAATGACCATATTTTCAAAAGGAAGATTTAGGGAAAGACTAGAAGGATATGAGGTCAGAACACATGCAGTTTCCAGATTTAAAAAGTACCATGTATGCAGGTAGAGATTTTGAATTTTACACTGAGTACCCTAGGCAATCATTGCAGAATTCTAAACAATGAAGAAGTAAGATCAAATATTTCATTTTAAAAAGATTATTCTGAGAGCAGTGTGAATAATGAATTTGTATTAGAACGGTTTGGAGTAAAGGAACTAGATAGCAGGAAGTCGCAATAATAATCTATGAGCAGGGGGGACCAGAGTCTGGTGAAATAGAGCTAATGCAAACTGAGACAAGTCACTGGCATTGGAATTATTAAGGAGCTATTAGCAATAGGATTTGGTGACTGGTTCCATGTTGATGGTGAGCCAAAGGATGGGCTTTTCTGGCTTTGGTGAAACAGGGAATGTGGGAATAGCAACAACAGTATAAACATAGAAAACAAAGGTGAAGTAAGAGGTTCAAAAGAAAAACAGACATTAATTTTGAAGGCATTTTCATATGTAGTTGTATTCAACTTGTTAACTTTCTCAATTTCTATTTTCCATTTCATTGATTTCTACTCTTACCATTAGTATTTCTTTCCTCCTTGTTTGTACTGAGTGTAGTACTTTGTTTTATTTCAAAAATGTTTAATGCTGGGATGAGATTTATAGAACATTATTTCCTTTGAGTGGACAATGCACTGGGAAACATAGTAGATCTATAAGGAGTTTGAGGCTAGTCATAAAAGATGACATAATGAATATGAGTACTAATATGGGTAATAACTGACATAAGCAAGAGATAACTCATGTTACCTTTGGTCATAACAATATGAATATTAAGGTAATCATGTATTATTGACAGTGTCTGTGTATACTATTTTGCTTTGCATTTTAGTATAAAACCAGTAAATACAAAGTCATAGATTTTTATACATTTTAGCACATTCAAAAACTGCATTGAATAGTCACCAAAACTCTCTCAAGAATTAAACTTTTAATTTTTCAGACAACAGTACAAATGTAGGTGATTTGGTTGAGTACCCCAATTTGACCATTATCTCTGAATCGTTTTACATAGCAAAATTAAGAGTTTGGCACCTGGAGTATACTGTTTGATACAACCTGGCATCCAACCAAAAGTCACCTTACAATGTAAGAGTTACTTGAGTAAATTACTTGGGGACTTTGAGATTTGTGAGTGAGAAGCTGTGAATGTGCTTAATTCAAGCCACAGGCATTAAGATTATGAAGGGAAACCCAAAATAAAATATCCTGGGATTTATTCATAAAAAATGGTGTATTTATTCTTGATGTTTAAACTTCAGTCACCTTCTAAGTATTCTCCATTTGAGGCAATTCACCTGTCAGGGCTTTTTTCCACTGCTCAAAACAGTTTTTAAACTTATCGGTTCTGTTTTGATGCCTTTTAGAGATTCTGCTGTGCTTTGTTTCACCTCATCCACATGGGCAAAACATTTCCCTTTGAGGACTTTTTCATCCGGGGAAACAACAAAAACAATTGCCTGGGGCATGATTGGGTGAGTAGGGAGGGTGGGGCAAGTGGTCATGCCATTTTTGGTCAAAAACTGCCGAACACTGAGCATGGTATGGGCATGTGCACTTGTAAATCCCCCATGATGAAATGGGCAAACACATTGAAAGAGTCTTCAAAAAGAATTCATTAAAGCAGAACACAGCTGCTCACAACTCCACCAACTGGTACACTGATACAGATGTTCCTAGAATATTCACCTAGTAGGGGAAGCCTGTGTACTACAAGAGGGTCTCCCCTCCAGAACATACTTAACTCTATTTTGGGGGGCTTCCCCCAAATGTTATTGAGATCTGTATGCTGTTGAGTCCAGAGTCCTTAATAACTTGCGGAAATGGCTCTAACTCATCAGTTTAGAGATTTCTTGCAAAGCATACTGTTCTTCTTCATATAACAGAACTTCCCTTAATTCTCCCTTTTTATTTGAAACCCTATGAATAAAATACAGGACTAGAGAAAGACATTCACAAATACCCATGTAAGACAACTAAGAGTTAATTGAATTACACTTTCTTCATTCCAATATATAGCTTCTAAAATACATTTGTGACCTCACCCCAAAGGTTTGTCTGGATTGTAACATGATAAAATCTACTGTAAAATACCAATGAACTGAATAGGAGGAAAATAAATCCTACCTAAACCAGTTATATTTCTCAAAGACATTGGTATAGAACTCTTTCAAATGTAAAGCAGTTCCATTTTAGACCTGATTACTCCTTCAGGGGGCTAGTCATCATATGAATAGGAGCTATTGCTTCTTAATAATGACCATCGGAGGTCTCTGGTTCAGTTCTTCTATTCTCAAACACAATGTTCAGAATGTCAAGGTTGACTGTTTCATGAATAATTCAAAATTATCAATTCCTGAATCGCTTTCTGTGGTCCAAGTGTGGGTTACCATTCAGACTAATTCAGTGAGTAGCTCACCAGAATGCATGTGAAAATGAGCCAAGATTCTGGGTTTCTTTCATTATTATTATTTATTTTCTAACAGTGACATTGTAAAAAAGGAAGAAAAAGACTAGGCTCAGAATCGATGAGTTTTCTCGTAGAGAAAGCTTTCAGACACTAAGGGCACAAGCAGTGCACATGGATTTTTATACAAACAATCCCACTGCACCACACTCAGGTTTTTCTCCCCAGATTTCCTTCTGTGAAAAATTCCCTGGCAGTCTCTGCACGACCATTTTCTCAACCATAGTTCTTTAGCTGCAAGTCCAGGCTCAGCAACTGAAAAAAAACCACTTACTGAAAGAGAAACCACTTCCAATAAAAGCAACAGGGTTTGAGTGAACTGGCCAAACCAATTTCTGTTTTGTATAACTGCTCAGGTTCAGTTCTTTTTAATTTTTTTCCCTAATAGATTGAAAGGCTCATTTTTATTGCTGAGCTGTAGCAATGCAATTCAGTAATAATAGGCAAGTGTCTTTCTGTACAAGCTTGTAATTTCCTCTTCTTTAAGGTTATTTTGGAAATAAAGGAAAGTTATTAATCTCAGAAAACTATTAGGTCTTCTTCCTTCAGCCCCCTCAATCCTAGTTATTCTCATAGCCTTAAATCCAATCAATTTGATAAAATTCAATTTAAAAAAACTTTTTATTAAACACTTGATACCTGATGCTTAAATAAGCATAAAGTATAGTTTTTCACATATAGCTTAAAAATACGGACTGCTTTAGGAAATAAATCAATTCAATTAGACTACAACAAATGTAAAGTTAGAATAAGAAAAATAGAACCCTATAGAATCAGGATACTGAGAGGCATAACAGACTATGAGGCTGAATTTAATAGGGAAGGCCCTTGAAGACCAATAGTAGTAGTAGTAGTAGTAGTAGTAGTAATGTCCTGAGAAATATAAATATTTTTAGAATTTTATTTCTCCTCCTTGCTTCTCTATGCTAGATTTTTCTTGTCTTTTTTTGCACACCAACCTCTTTCGAAAGGCAGAAAACATTGCTGTGCCACCTGTCCAGGTTTACCTGTTAGGCTTCAGAAGTGCCTCCAGGGAAGTGAATGATTAGTTTATCTATGATTAGGTGCCTTTAAAATTTATGTCTAGAGGAACTGAGCAAAAACAGCACAGCTCTTAGGAGGCAGTGATGGTTGGCGGTAGAAAGTGATGTTTCCTCTCTGAAAGAGCCATTTTTGGTTGTCTAGACAGCTACAGCACAAAGTAATAGGCGTTTGTGACCAGCTAAAGCTTAGTGTTTCAGCTTAAAACTTATTTAAAATATAAACTGAAGTTAGATTCAGTTGAAAAAAAAAGTTCGCAAAATCAGTCAAAGCAACAAGGGATGACTGTCTCTTAAAGAGCCGAATTTTGCCATAACAATATGCTGTATAGCACTGATGATGATTACTATTGTAAGGGAGAAGCAAGCCATTTTTTTTTTTAGTAACTCCCAAGTAGCAACCTAGTTCTCGCCTCCACTTCTGTAAAACTGTTTGGCCTGTTAAGATAAGGGACTGTTAACCCATTTATCACTCACCCTGCCTGCCTTACTGCCCACGCCTGGCTAACACCTGCATTCAGCTTCTATAATCTGCTTGCAACGTTTTCCAACCCAGCTTTCGCGCCAGTCTGATAGTATAAAGGAAAACTTACTCCCCATGTTCGGGGCCCAGAATTTGGAGGCTGTCTCCTCTGGGTCCACATGTGTTAATAAAGCGCTCACTCCGTTGACCCCGCATCGTGTCAGAGTCCGTTTTTCCGCAACACTATTATGAATATTCATGCTATTGGGTTTCATACTTTGCATCGTATCAACACATGCAGCGAATATGCTTATGAGATACATAAACAGAATAAGTCTGGCTGCTCAAGGGGATGCCTCTGGGAATTGAAGAAATAATTGTTTTAAAAAAATAACAATAATAATCAAAATAAATATCATTTGCCACTGCTTCTGAGTCCGAATCTGTGTGCGTCACTTATTGGCTGTGTGACCCTAAACAGAAAGCTGAACTTTTCTCATCCTCATATTTCTTATTTAAAGTGAATATAATATCGTCTTCTTCATAGGCAAGATAAGAAACTTAAATAAGATGATATGTGTTTAAGGCAATGAGAACTATAGTAAACTCATAATAAATGTTAGCTTTGATGATTATTATGATGTGATAATCAAGATGCTGATGATGTACTTAGAAATGTATCTACTTAGAAATTTTATGTTCCATTTACCTCAAATAGAAATAGATTAAAACATCTTTAACGTTGTTTTCCTTTTAATTTGTGGCTATGGGTATATGTGTGTATCTGTAATTTTGTGTGTGTCAATACAGTACCATTAGTTGAATCTATGGAAAAGCAAGCCTATATGGAAAAGAAACTTTAAACTATGTGAGAAAAACATGAGGTTCAGGGGAATTTGCAATGATAAAAATTTATGTTTGGAACTACCTATGCCAAGATGCAGGAGTAGGTAGACATACTGTGCCTCTTCACAAACCAAAATAAGGACAACAACAATTTAAAAACAAAATAACAACCAGAACTGACAGAAAATTGAACTGTATGGAAGTTGAGCAACCAAGGAGATAAAACAGACACATTCATCCAGACCAGTAAGCGGGGCAGAGTCAGGCAGGTGGATGGAGAGATGTGGTGGCACAAAAAGCAGTGGCACCTGGCACGCAAGTTACCCCAGTTGTACAAGACGACAGTGGGCCGACCCTGGGCGCACAGGCAGTGGCTGGCAGACCCTGGGTGTGGGGTTACAATGGGCAGACCCAGCTAGGCGGCGATTGTGAAGCAGGGCACTGCACGCAAGGTGACTGGCTGACTGGGTGGTCCCACATTCGCGCATAGATAAACCAGGCGAAACTGGGAAGCAAGACAGACTACGCAACCCAGGCTTCCAGTGCTGGGAAATAAAGCCTCAAAACACCGATTGCAAACACCTGTAGGGGTTGAGGCTGGGGGAGACTCCTAGCCTCACAGGAGAGGTCGTTAGAGAGACCCACAGGATCCTAGAACATACACAAGCCCACCTACCTGAGAACCAGCACCAGAA
>PVKM010047355.1:0-11478 GCA_004027735.1 Carollia perspicillata
TCTAGGTATTCTGGTCAACACTCACAGCTGAGCCCAGCCTGCCAGCCAAGGTGCCAGGGGCATGAATAAAACTGTTTTGCACTCTCTAGAACAGGCTGCCTATCAGGTGAGCACCTCTGTTGATGTCCTGTGGGACAGGAGAATTACACAGCCATGCCATGCCCAAATTCCTGAGATATAATGAAATGATGATTGTTTTAAGTCACTAAGTTTTGGAGTAGTTGGTTAGTTGGTTAAGCAGCAAGAGATAATTGGAATAGTAACATAGAAAAAAGAACATATTTTGGAGTCAGTTCTGGACTCAAATGCTAGTTTCATTGTTTATTATTATATAATCACAGTAGTATGTGATGTTAACAATTTAAATAGTTTCCTCCTGCATGCAAGAGGTAGTTCTGTCTACCTCCCAGCCTTGTCACGAAGATGGAAGGAGAGAACCGAGTCTGGCACGTGGCGGGTGTTCCTTGGTGTTCCTTTCTCCTCTTTTGAGCCTCATCATACACCCTCCTTTGGTCGTTTTCTGGGATTCCCAGGGAGGGGACTGCAGCTCTCAGCACCATCTGCCCCAGCTTCCCTCAGGGCTTTGTTCTCTTTAATCTCTTCCCCAGCCACCCTTGGCCATACCCGTTAAAAAATGCCATTTAAGACATGGGGGGAAAGCACAGAATTCCAAAAGTGTGTCCTCATAAAATGACCATGGACACCTGTTCTAGAAAAAAAATATTTACTTGACTTTTTAATACTGTACTTGAACAGCCACTTCACTTTAACGAAGAATCGGGGAAGGAAATAAGGAGTTACAAAGAGAATTAGTTGGTTTTTTTTTTTTTTTGAGAAGCTTCCTTGTAGTTCACAAGCTACCTGTTTTTTATTTGAATCTATCAGAAGCAGGAAAGAAAATAGGGGGTGGGACTGGCAAAACCAGGACGCGGGAGTGGCTTACAGGTGGAGGCTCTTTCTCCCTCGGTCAGTCATCATGAAGTTGCTCAGGTGCCAGCAGGTGCCCACCCAGGCTCCGTGGTAACGGGAGCTGTCATAGCAGTGGCTCCAGAGAAGAGGCCCAGAATGGACATCTGAATGATTCAAATGCTCTAAACCATTGTATTTTTCAAAGCCTTTGCTCCTATTTGTTTGGAACAATGAGCTGAAATAAAAACTTTGTGAGTCACACTGCTCTTGCTCCTATGTTCCAGGCAGTGTTCTATCCTACACAACAAGTCACAAAAAGGTCCTCCCTTTCACCCCTGCCCCTAGATGTTTTCACACGCTTTACCTCCAAGAAGCCTATTTATCATCCAGGCTCGGAGCCAGGTCTCACCCACTCTGCCTTCCACACTCTCCTCTTTGCTCTTATCCTTGTCTATGTCACACTCACATTCCAGACCCCTGTGAGGTATTTTATAATGGCATGGATGGCCTGCAACTGGGCCCCGACTGAGGTTTGGATGCCTGCTCCTTCCTTGTACATTTGTGTAAATTGGTGTAGGTCCTTTGAAACTTACTGGTAAATTGGGTAGTGTTCAGGAAATTCTAAATGCCTGGGCCTCAGACAGGCCAGGATTAGTTCATAGCGAATATATGCATTTTTAATGTTTAAAAAGAATTTTTGTAGTTAGGGTTATTTAAACTTTACAATTCTCCAGTGAAGTAGAAGTTCATCCCATCTTATGGAGGAAAAAACTGAGGTTTGGAGGAATCATGCCCAGAGTCATAGAGCTCCTAAGGGACAAAACCAGATCTTAGGTCCGTGTTGCTTTGTTCCAAACCCAGGGCTACCCCACTATTTTGTTCTGCTTCCTGATTTTGATCTGCGTAAGAACACCTTTCTTGTTCCTAGGCTGGATTTTCAAGTAGGCAAGCAGGGTCTTTTCCTACCAAAACAACCAGCATTTTGGCTGCAAAATGGATTGCAAGGCCCCCAAACCACCCAGATTGTTATCAAATCAGCTGCCCCCATATTCCAACCAATTTGCTTGAGCTTTTAAAGAGCATTAAAAGTCATGGTTTATGGAGTTCATTCAAGATGCCCTGTGATAGTCCCTTTACATATCTTATCTCACTTAATCTCATACCAGCCCTTTAAGATACGTATTATCCTTCTCATTTTGCAGATCAGGAAACTGAGGCTCAGAGAGGTCAAATAGCTAAAGAATTATGGAGTTGGGATTCAAGCCTGACCTTTGACATGAGTCATGTGCCTTTTGCACTCTCCTTGTCTACCCTGCCCTCAGCCCTGGGACCCTGATTTGCCTGTCATGGAGAGAACTGGAGCCTTTAGCTTCCGTCCTAGGAGACTGGCACCTTCTCTCTCTCTGTGTTCTTCAATGGTGATGCCACCAAATAGATCAGGGTTCCAAAGGAACATGGAAGAGAGGCGTGCAATGCTGGAGAGACCCCAAACGATGTTGTTCACTACACAGTTACTAACAGAGCTTTGATAGGAAGCCCTTGGTGAGGAGACCGAGTCACAGCATGCCACGAGGAGCTTTTGCACACCAGGTTTGTGATGTAGTTCACAAGGTCAATCCCGCAAAATGAAGGGTCTATGTGTAACTTTTGTATGCATCAGATGCTGAGGGATCTGTGTTCCTGCCCTCCCAGAACTCACCCTTCTCCCAGCCTCAGTAGTCTTTAGGACCCAAGACACCCATTTGTCCTCTCGAAAGCTTGCTACAATAACAATAAAAAAGTGGTAGTCTTTATTCCTGACTCAGAACTAGATCACTAAGATGACAAGTTTGCAATGAGGTCTTGGGTGACTAGTCCCTAGTACCCCTCATGTGGTCACTTCAACTAAGCAGGAAGTGAAATGTTTTCTCAGAGAACATGTCCCAAGCTTTGTCCATTTTCCATCCCAGGCCTGTGTAGGAAATCTGCAGCAGACTCTTGAGTTTGACGAGGAAATTCTTTATTTTAGTGAAGATAACTTGAAGTGAACCAGTTCCCACGAGCAGGTTTTCCTAGGATCCAGATCCTATCTGTACCGATTTCTAAGCAAGAACACTAGCGCAGCAACAATTAGGCCAATCACAAATAAATCCCAGTATGATCCAAGGTTATTGTCCAGTTTTATCCATTTCCATCTCACTGTAAACTGCTGGGAAGAGACATTCTGTTAAAAAAAAAATCAAGCCTCCCACTGTATTCAGAGCCATCATCTTCCTCCATCCCACCACCTAAGAGTTGCTCACTGGACTTTTCATAAATTTGGGACCTGTTTGAGACAAACTTACATTAAAAAACCAGCTATCTTGGAGCAAATGCACAGTTTCCAGTTTCATGAGGGCAAGGAACACAGGTATCTGAGCGTCAGGACTTGTTTCAGCAGCCATGTCGTATAATCTCCTGGCCAAGTGAATGTCCTAGAAATAGAAGAATAGGCCCGTGCTCATTAGGTGAAGATTCTTTAGGGATAAATAAACAGAAGCCATTGTAATTTATCTTTGGTAAGCAAATGTTTTTGTCCTATTTCTTGGAACCTGTGAATATGTTATGTTACATGGCAAAGGGGACATTGCAAATACAATGAAAATTACAGAACTTAAGGCAGAGAGATCCTGGGTTATCCAGGTGAAGTCAGTATGATCACATGGGCCCTGAACCACAGAGTTTTCTCAAGTCTGAGGGCAAAACAAAAAGTCAGACAAATGTAGTAGAAGGAGACATCAGGAGTTCTAGGCATGGGGAGGAGTGAAGGATTCATCCCTCCATTGCTGGATGGCTGGCCACGTGGAAAGAATGAGAAGAAATGTGGACAACCAGCAAGGAAATGGGGAACTCAGTCCTACAAATGCAACAAACTGAATTTGGCCAACAACCTGAATGAGCTGGGAAGTGGATGCTTCCCCAGTGTGGAGAGCAGGATGGCATTGGTCCAATTGAGATAGCATAAAGTATATGAGACAAAGTGGAGTCACTCATGTCAACCAGAATGGCTGCCAGTCAGCCATGACACTTTGGGTCAAGAGGGAAACTACTGAAGTCAGAGCAGAGACATCTGGCAGGAAAACACACCTAAATATCTGTATATGTGAATAGCCACGTTTGTGGAGTGGGACTACCCATAGATAGGCTCCTGGGAAAATTCCCCACTTGCCATCAGGGGTGCCAAGACTTATCAAAAGACCCAGAAGGGTGGAGTACCACTTTCAAGATGTAACTGGGGCAGGCTCCAGACCACTGTGGAGACAGTGAGCTGCACACACCAGAGTGCTGCTCCACGCCATGCTGATCTCCCTTGGCATCGGCTGCCGGAGGCTCTGCCCTGTGGGACTGAGGACTTTGCCTGCCTGCTCTGCTGCCCACCTGGCTCTGGAGATCCTTCCTTGCAAGATGCTGACAACTCCCTTGCCCACCGTGCTGTTTCCTGGACTTGCAGACTGAGACTCTGGTACTCAGATTCATTATCTCCCATTGATTGCTGTGTGTATGTGTTACATTTCTCTTAGATTGTTAGAGCGCGAGTAGGATGTTAATGTATGCTGATGTTCTACTTTGAATGAACTTGCATTCAATAAAAGCTGAGTGAATAACATAGTTACTGTGTGTGACTCTTGTCCAGTCCTTGGTGCCAGGCTGCTCAGCAGGCAGCTAGCCACCAGTTGCCTGGCTGAGCTGACTTATTGGAAAGACTATATCATGAACATATGCTCGTGACACCCAGAGCCCCCTTGGAAGGAACATGACCTATGCAGAGAACCCAGTCAAGCTCACCCAGACTTCTGATCTACAGAAACCGTGAGATAATAAATGTGTGTTGCTTTCAGCTACTAAATTTGTGATAATTTGTTACAGTCAGGAAACTAACACAATCTTCAAAAACTTTCTTGGATACCCCTGGACCTGATACTGGGTATGATTCCAATTAAAGGGGCAAGAGAATGCCTGACACTAACAGTGCAGTTCCCTGAAACAAATGACAATACAAATAAAAACAAGCATTGAAAATTCCCAGTTTCCTTCATTGTACTTGTCATGGGTGGAGTTACAGAATTTGTTTATTCATTCGTTTAAGTTCTCAAAGACAAGGACTTGGACTACCTGTTTACCTCTGAATGCCCAGTGCTTTATGAAGTGCTGAGCACATAAAAACTTTGATAAGACAGTACTTGTGGAATGAATAAATGAACTATTTTAGTTCTCAGGCTGGAATTTGATTCCTCAGAGGACATACTATATTTTTAGGGAGTTCTTAAAAAAACTATAATGTATGCCATGGCACATAAACATTTTTTTCTTTAATTTTCACCTAGTATGACTTGGTTTTGTTTGCTTTATTTTTGCTTTGTTTTCCAAAATGAAGTAATGAAAAGGCTGAGCAGAGTTGCTTTTAAAGATTGAAGTGCCCTGGGCCAGTCCCAGAATTTTGCTTGGGTGCCTGTGGATTATTTTCAAAGAAGGGGAAGAAGGGAGATTTTTTCCCCCCCAAATTGTGATCATTTAGTATCTCTGTTGTTCCTTTTCATCTCCCAGAACTTTATTATACAGAGTTCAGTAGTTACGAATTCTTGAGACCTCTGCTAAACCATTTTTTGGGTAGTGTCCTCTTTCAGCTATGTTTTGTTTGCCATTTTTTAAGTTTTCCCAAAGCTTTGTGATCTATTAAATTGATTTTTTGGAGAGAGAGGAATGCCTTTGATTAAAATACTTAAAATCCAGGAGACTGAGCAAGTCATCCTGGAAACAGAGGAAGTGGATGTTGGGGGGAAAAAACCAAAACACAAAAATAAAAACAAAAAAATCCCCTCTAATATGTGTCTCTAATTCCAACAAATTAAGTGCGTGTTCATTGGAAAGCACCCTGCAGATGAGAATGGCTGTGTCACCACCCTGCCCCCGCCCTCCACCACACCCCCTCCACCACACATGGTAAAGGCATATTGACCTGAATAGCTGAGGGAAAGGGAGACAACGTCATTATCTCAGCATTCATTCTTATTTGAGGCAGGCAATGGTTATTTTTATTTCTTCAGGCACAAAGGTCACAATTCAATCATTAGGTTTATAATAAAAAGTAGTGAGAAGTACCTTTAATGCCCAATCAGTCTCATAATTTGCAGTGGGGGTGGGGTGGGATAGAAACACTTTCTTTAAAATTTCCAGAGAAAGGAATTCCTGAATGCCTGTGGCTAGTTAGGGTAACCCATACAAAAGAAAATGTATTACTAGACTCTAGAACAGAGTCCTGTTCCTTACCCTATTTAGTAAAAAATCCAAATAGTTCAAATAAAAATTTCCTCTCAGTAGTGTTGATGATGACCAGAGTTCATTAAATAAGTCCATTATATACCTAATCCACTTACATTTAACTTTCTGTGGTGCAGTGAGTTTATTGGCTTTAACTTCAGTGATTTAAGAGATTATGTAAAGCCATCTACTGATTCTTCTTTCTTTTTCCCTTTTAAATATCTTGTTGTTTATGCTATTACAGTTGTCCCAATTTTTTCCCCTTTGTCCCCTCTACCACCCCACCTTCTTCTCCAACGGTCACTCCCTACACTGTTGTCCATGTCCATGGGTCATGCATGTATGTTCTTTGACTAATCTTGTCATTTTCTTTCAACCAGTCCCTACTACACCCCCTCCCCTCATAGCTGTCAGTCTGTTCCATGTTTCCATGCCTCTTATTCTATGTTGCTCATTAGTTTATTTTGCTCGTTAGTCCACTTGTAAATGAGATCATGTGGTATTTGTCTTTCACTAACTGGCTTATTTCACTTAGCATAATAGTCTCTAGTTCCATCTGTGCTGTCACAAAAGATAAGAATTCCTTCTTTTTTACTGCTGTGCAGCATTCTGTTGTGTAAATGTACCACAGCTTTTTTATCCACCCATCTACTGATAGGCACTCATGCTATTTCCAAATCTTGACTCTCGTGAATAACACTGCTATGAACATAAGGGTGCATTATATTATTCTTAAAATATTTTTTAAGATTTTATTTATTTATTTTTAGAGAGAGGGGGAGGGAGGGAGGAAGAGAGGGAGAGAAACATCAATGTGTGGTTGCCTCTCACATGCCCCCTACTGGAGACCTGGCCTGCAACTCAGGCTTGTGCCTTGACTAGGAATTGAACTGGCAACCCTTTGGTTCACAGGTCAGCACTCAATCCATTGAACCACACCAGCCTAGCAGGATTCTTAGGATATATTCCCAGAACTGGAATAGCTGGGTCAAAAGGCAGTTCCATTTTAAAATTTTCTATGGAAACTCCATGCTATTTTACAGAGTGGTTGCACCAGTATGCATTTCCACCAACAGTGCACTAGGGTTCTTTTTTCTCCACATCCTCACCAGCAATTGTTGTATGCTGATTTATTTATGATAGCCATTTTGGTAGGTGTGAGGTGGTATCTCATCATGGTCTTAATTTTCATCTCTCTGATGGCTAGCGATGTTGAGTGTGTTTTCATATGTCCATGGGCCATCTGTATGTTCTCCACGGAGAAGTGTTGATTTAGGTCCTTTGCCCATTTTTTAATTGGATTGTTTATCTTCCTGGTGTGGAGTCATATTAGTTCTTTGTATATTTTGGAGTTTAAATCTCTGATGTATCATTGGCAAATATGTTCTCCCATTCAGTGGGTTCCCTTTTCATTTTGATGATGGTTTCTTTAGCCTTGCAGAAGTTTTTTAGTTTGATGTAGTCTCATTTGTTTATATTTTCCTTGCCCTAGGAGATATATCAGCAAAAATATTGCTATGTGAGGTATCTGAAAATTTACTGCCTATGTTTTCCTCTAGGATCTTTATGGTATTGTGACCGATATTAAAGTCATATATCTTTTGTTCATTTTGAGTTTATTCTGGTGTATGGTGTAAGCTGGTGGTCTAGCTTAATTTTTTTTGCAAGAGCTAGTCCATTTTTCAAAACATCATTTATTGAAGATACTATCTTTACTCCATTGTATGCTCTTGCCTCCTTCGTCATGTATTAATTGATCATAAAGGCATAGGCTTATTTCTGGGCTCTCTATTCTGTTCCATTGATCTATGTGTCTTTTCTTATGCCAGTGCCAGACTGTCTTCATTACAGTGGCCTTGCAGTATAGTTTAATACCAGGTATTGTAATCCCTCCAACTGTATTCTTTCTCAAGATTATTGTGGCTATTTGGGGTCTTTTTGGTTCTATATAAATTTTTGGAGTATTTGTTCTAGATCTGTGAAATATGCCATTGGTATTTTAACAGAAATTGTGTTAAATCTACATATTGTTTTGGGTAGTATGGATGTTTTAATGATGCTAATTGTTCCAATCCATGAACACAGTATATGCTTCCACTTATTTGTACGTTCCTCAATTTCTTTCTTCAGTGTCCTATGGTTTTTGAAGTACAGGTCTTCTTACCTCCTTGGCTAAATTTATACCTTGGACTTCATTTTTTTCTGTTGCAATAATAAATGAGATTGTTTTATTGGTTTCTTTTTTTGATAGTTCATTGTTGGTATATAAAACTGCCATCAATTTCTGAGAATCTATTTTGTATCCTACTTTGCTGAACTGATTTATTAGGTCTAGTAGATTTTTAGTGGAATCTATATGGTTTTCAATGTATAATATCATGTTGTCTGCATATAATGACAGTTTTACTTCTTTTCTAATTTGGATACTTTTATTTCTTTTTCTTGTATGATTGCTCTGGCTAGGACTTCCAGTACTATGTTAAATAAGAGTGGTAAAAGCAGACATCCCTGTCTTGTTCCTGATCTTAAGACTTAATAATTTCAGGTTTTTCCCATTGAGTATGATGTTAGCTGTGGATTTTTCATATATGGCCTTTATTAAATTGAGGTATGATCCTTCCATTCCCACTTTGCTGAGAGTTTTTATCATTAATGGGTGCTGGATTTTATCAAATGCTTTTTCTGCATCTATTGATGTAATCATGTGATTTTTTTCTTTCATTTTTGTTTATGTGAGATATCACAATTATTGATTTGTGAATATTGTACCAACCTTGCATTTCCAGGATAAATCACACTTGATTATAGTGTATGATCTTTTTAATGTAGGTCCAGTTTGCTAATGTTCATCAGGGATATTGGTCTATCATTTTCTTTCTTAGTTGTGTCTTTACTTGGTTTGGAATTAGGATATTACTGGCCTCATAAAAAGAGCTTGGTAGTCTTCCCTCTTCCTGAAGTTTTTTGGAATAGTTCGAGAAAGATAGATGTTATTTTTTTCTTTGAATGATTGGTGAAATTCGCCTATGAAGCCATCTGGTCCAGGACTTTTGTTTGTTGGGAGTTTCTGATTACTGCTTCAACTTCATAAGTTGTAATTGGTCTATAGGTTCTTCTTAAATAAACTTTTTTTCTAATTAAAACATCAGGTGTGCCAATGTTCACATGTTCAGAATAGGTTCTTATAATTCAAAGTACAGGATTCTTCAGCAATAAAGTATCTTATTTATGAAAATTATTCAGTTATATCATATAGGAATTATCTATCTCCAAATCTTTGAGTGTCATAAAAAATTTTTATATTGTGACAGGTAATTTTTTGAATAATTTATTCTTATTTTCTTATACTGTATGCTAATTCCAGGAAACTTTGAAAATATAAAAGTGAACAAATTTAAAAATCACTTATGATTTCAAGTACAGAGGTAAGTTCTGCACAGCAAATATTTCATGCCTTATATACATCCTTCCAGCATTCCAATATGTGTGGGTGTGTGTATATATATACTTTTAATTTAGAAATTTTTCACTTTGGGTAATATTATATCTTCTTCTTTCAATATACTTCAACATATATGTGTCCTAAAATATTCATCTAGTCTATAATATTTTATTTTTAATGGCTGTATAGTGTCTCATAATAGGCTAATACTTATGAAATACTTTTACTGCATGCCAGTCATTGCCATCATTTAGTTAAATCTCATGACAATTCTATAGGGCAGATGATATTATTAACTCCATTTTAAAGATGAAGAAACTAAGGCACAGAGAAGTTAAATCACTTACCTAAATTCATGTGACTTGTAAGTGGCAGAGCTGAGATTCAAATCTGGATAGTCTGCTTCTGCTTCTAATCTGCTCACTTAACTAGGCCCTAAAATATCTGATTGAATCATAATCTACCACACAAGAGTTTAAATAACATGTTTTCTCAGTATGCAATTTTCTAAGAAAACTAAAAATGGAACTGCCTTTTGACCCAGCAATTGCACTGCTAGGATTATATCCCAAGAACCCTGAAACACCATTCCAAAAGAACCTATGCACCCCAATGTGCATAGCAGCACAATTTACAATAGCCAAGTGTTGGAAGCAACCTCAGTGCCCATCAGTAAATGAATGGATCAAAAAACTATGGTACATATACACAATGGAATTCTATGTGGCAGAAAGAAAGAAGGAACTCCTACCCTTTGCAACAGCATGGATGGAACTGGAAAGCATTATGCTGAGTGAAATAAGCCAGGCGGTAAAAGACCAATACCATATGATTTCACCTTTGACAGGAACCTAAGCTACAAAACAAACAAGCAAAATATAACCAAAGACATTGAAATAGAAAACGGGATGACAGTAACCAGAGGGGAGAAGGGAGGGAATTTCAGGGGAAAAAGGGAAGGGATTATAGGAACAAGTATAAAGGACACATGGACAAAAACTAAGGGGGGTGGAAATGGGAGGGAGGTGCGGAGCACTGGGGGGGTGGACTGGGACGGGAGTAAATGACAGAAAACTGTACTTGAATAACAATAAAAAAAAGTCATGAAAAAAAAGTAAAAATAAATAACATGTTTTCTGTTTTGGAGTATTTTGGTTGTGTATAGGGCTTTTTTTTCTGTGATTAATAAAGCTTTACACACTCAATTTTCCTCCCGCACTTCTGATTATTTCATTAGGTAGCTAATATTTATTTCAAGAAAGGTTGTGACCATTTCTAAGAGGTGTATATTATTTCCTGTCATGTTTACAAGACGGCCATTTTATATATCTAACTTAAGTTTTTTTCCCAGAAAATAATTCTATTCGAGTATTTAAAACTATAGTTCTAATACTCCATAGGTGGTCAGAGCAGATAAATGAGAAATTAAAATACTTTGTGTGATAATTACTTTTATTTTTAACAGGACTATTTATACCTTATTTAGTATATGCAGTTTTTGTTTTCCCTGCAGGATCCAAAACATGTGTTATTTACTAGGTTGCAATATTGTGATTTGTAAGAAAATATATATTTGATCAATCAGATGACCAAAATATATTTCTCATATATATTTAGTTTTCATCTACAGGTCCTGGCTCACAGCTCTGAAAACTCTTGGAATTTCCAAGTACTTACAGCAGTGATTTTCAGGTGGTATGCCATGGCACACTGGTGTGCTGGAAGAATTTTTAAAGCATGCAATACCTAACTATTATTTTTAAAATGTGCAATCCCTGATTATTTAATCAGGGGCACTGACAGCTTTTCCCTTAGAGAGTCAAAGAAGAAAATGACAATGGCCAACACAA
>PVKM010047356.1:0-11474 GCA_004027735.1 Carollia perspicillata
AGAAAGACGGCAGTGAGCAAAGGAGAAAAAAAGCAGAAATAAGTGTGTGGTGCCCAAAAACTGGACTGTGGGTAGACAGGAACTCCAGAGTATGTCTGATACGTGGGAAAAGGAGTTGATTCAGCCCTCAGAATGCGATGTGAGAGGTCACTGGAAAATGGCGCTAATTACTGGCACCATTGAGTACATTCTCTCCGGGGAAGTTTTGAATTGTTTGGCTTGCGGATATGAGCTGTCATAAAGTGTGAGAAAATTTTATTTACCTTGTTATGAAAAGAATGATACCAACTTCAGAGCACTTACTTTAATATAAGCAGGATGTAATTAGAACACGTAATATTGTATGTGTTTCTAGTGAAACCTAGCATAGAGTTTATTTCGTCAATAAATATATATTCCATGTCTGTGGTGCATCAGCCCTCTCGAGGCACTGGAAATGCAGCAGGGAACCCAAGTGTATACCCTCCCAGGGCTTGCATTCCCAAAATTATTTTATCTTCTGTCCTTTAAATGTTAATTGAGAAAAGCTAATCGAGATGGGTTTCTCATCAGCTTTTCCTTCCTTGTTCCACCTTTGCTCTAAAGAAAGTATTGTACAGTAAAAATAAAATCTGTCAGAGGGGAACTATCAAGTAAAGGTTAATGGAGAAAAAAAAGATGGAGGAGAGACCCATGACACGTGGACATCATACGGGATGCATTATCCATCCTCAGGTCTGGCGGTTAAGCAGTTCCTCCCACTGTACCAGTGCCAGCTTTCCAGTTCTTCCATCCAGCAAGTCACTGCCCCCACATCACCATCCAAAAAAATGCATTTAAAATTTCTCTCGACTACAATATTTCTTCCATTTGACTCAAAGATGGGAAGTTTGGAGGAAACCTGAAAGTTTACCTTTTCTTTCCCCTACTCACTAGAATGTGTTAGCAGTCTGCTGTATTTTTTATTTTTTAATAGTTTTTCATTTTAAATTACAATTGATGTACAATAGTACATTTCAACTGTACAACCCAGTGATTAGACATTTATATAACTTACGAAGTGATCACCTCACTAAATCTAGTACCACTTGACTATATATATACATAGTTATTATAATAATACTAACTATATTCCCTATGCTGTATTTTATACCCCCGTGACTTTTCCATAACTACCGATTTATCTTTCTTAATCTCTGTACCTTTTTCACCTAATTTCCCTCCCATCTGGCAATCATCAAAATGTTTTCTGTATCTGGGAGTCTGTTTCTGTTATGCTTGCTGGCTTATTTTGTTTTCTTGATTCCACATATAAGTGAAATCATCTGGCATTTGTCTTTCTCTGCCTGACTTATTTCAGTCGGCACAATACCCTCTAGATCCATCTCTGTCTTTGCGGATGGCAAGGTTTTTCGTTATGGTTCAGTCATGTTCCATTATATATATGCACCATTTCTTTATGCGTTCACAGAAACTTAGGTTGCTTCCATATCTTGGCTGTTGTAAATAATGCTGCAATGAACATATAGATATATGTCTTTTCAATTTAGTGTTTTCGATTCCTTTGAGTAAATACTCAGAAATAGAATTGCTGGTCCTTCTTTGTCTCTTGTTATAGCATTTGTTTTAAAGTCTATTTTGTGTGGCATAAACATTGCTGTCCCAGCTTTTTGCTTGTTTATTTTCCGTTTTCATGAACTATCTTTTTCCATCTCTTTTCTTTCAGTTTGTGTGCATCTTTCAATCCAAGGCGAGTCTCTTGTAGACAGCATATGTAAAGGTCTTGTTTTCATATCCATTCAGCTACCACATGTCTTTTGATTGAAGCTTTTAATCCATTTGCATTTAACAATTATTGATATGTATTTATTGCCATGTTATTATTTATATTTCTTATCTTTATTTTCTTCTTAAAGAAGTCTCTTTAACATTTCTTAAAATGCTGGTTTGGTGATAATGAACTTTAGCTTTTCTTTGGCGGGGGGTCTTGAAACATCTTATGTGTCCTTCAATTGTAAATGATAGCTTAGCATAATCTTGATTGTAGGTCCTTAATTTTCATCACTTTAAATATTTCTTGCTCATTCCTTCTGGCTTAAGTGTCTTTTGAAAAATGAGCTGATAGTCTTATGGCAGCTCCCTTGTAGGTAACTAACTGTTCTTCCCTTGCTGCTTTTAAGATTCTCTCTTTGCCTTTAACCTTTGGCATTTTAATTATGATATATCTTGGTGTGGGCCTCTTTGGATTCTTGTTTGGAGCACTGCAATTCCTGGAGTTTTATGACTTTCCTTTACCAGATTCGGGAAGTTTTCTGCCATTATTTTTTTTTCAAATAGGTTTCCAGTTCCTTGCTCTCTCTGTTCTCCTTTGGCACCCTCATGATGTGGGTGGTGGTATGTTTGAAGTTGTCCCAGAGAGGCTCCTCATGCTGGCCTCCTGTTTTTGAATTCTTTGTTCTTTTTGCTGTTCTGTTTGTTTTCTGCTTCCATATCTTCCAAATAGCTGCCTTGAACATCTGCTTCATCTACTCTACTGTTGATTCCCAGTAATGTATTCTTCATTTTAGTTAATGTGTTCTTCATTTCTGATTGGTTCTTTTTATGTTTTCTTTCTCCATTTTTGTTTCCTATCTCTTTGTTGAAGTTCTCACTAAGTTCATCCACTCTTCCCTTAAGTTCATTGACCTTATAACCAGTGTTTTGAACTCTGCATCTGGTAGGTTGCTTGGCTTCATTTTGTTTTCTCTTTCTGGAGTTTTGTTTTGTTCTTTCATTAAGAATGTGTTTCTTTGGCTCTTCATTTTGGCAGCCTCCCTGTGTTTGTTTCTGTGTATTAGATAGACCTGCTTCATCTCCTGGTCTTGGTAAAGTCCTTATGTAGTAGGTGTCCTGTAGGGTCCAGTGGTATAGTCCCCGCAGTCCCCTGAGCTGGGCATTCCAGCTGTGTACAACTGTGCACCCCATATGGGCTGTGTACAACTTCCTGTTGTAGCTGAGCCTTGACTGATTGCTATTGGCATGTCAGTGGGAGGGATTTACCCCCAGTTTAGTCAGCTTCAAGGTCTGGCCAAGACTACCGTGGACAGTCTGCTGTGCAGGAGTCTACCCCCAAAGCAGGACTCACTTCAGTAGGTCTCTGGTGTCCATTGAGTCCACCTCTTGAGTGTGTCAGTCATGAAGATGGTTGGGTTGTAATTTGGCATAGTCTGAAAGCTGTCCACTGAGTTTGCTGGCCCTGAAGCCTCCCAGAATGTACAAGCCAAAGTCAGCTGCTTCCTGTGCCCTGTGGGGGTCACAGCATGAACTATAGAGCTATGTACAGATGGCTGTTACTTGTGCTGGGCTTAGAGGAGTCTGGGAGAGGCCAAGCTACAGACCAAGGCCAGCTGCTGATAATGCCGGGCCTGGGGCCACTTAACAAGAGGTACAGGACATGCTGAGGCCAATACTGCTTGTTTGAGAGATTTGGGGACAGTCCACAGCATGAGCAAGGATAGGCCACTTGTATGGAAGAGTCACTGGAAAGGGCTTGGGGGGCCCACAAGTTGGGTGGAGTGGAGTCTCAGAATCACCAGGGTAGGGAGAACAGTGTTAGCCAGTTAGATAGAGACTCACATAGCACCCACCTGCTGGCTCCGTTGTGGAGGAAGTTTCAGCAAAGTAACAATGGCCTATGCCAGCACTTCTGTATGGGAGAAAGCTGCCCCTCTGGCTTTCATCCTGATGCCAGACTTTCAGTTCCTCCCCAAATGTCTGTGAAGCCTTTCGAGCTACTGCCCCAGAGCTGGAGCTCAGAGTGAGTGAGTCCAAGTAAGTCCATTCATGAGCCCATTAAAAGGAAGGCCTGGAACTCCAGCAGCCCTTTGTCCAGCCCAGCCTTACAGCTAGAAGTGATGGGAACTTTTCTTCCCAGCGTGGGAACCCAGGGGTTGGAGAACTTGGTGTGGAGCTGGGACCCTTGACTCCTCAGTGAGGACCTCTGCAGCCAAGATATCCCTCCCAATTTTTAATCACCACACTTGGGTGTTGCAGTGTATCTGCTTTAGATATAAGTAGCTAATAATAAGATGTATTATCTGAAATGCAATTATAACCCATTACCAAGTCTAATCTAGTGGAGCTTTGTCTTACTATGTTTTTAATTTAGAGCTGACTTGTGTTAACACATTGTGGAATAAAGTATTACAGAGAATCCCTTGTAAATTTTTGCTAGTCCTATAGTTTCTGACTTGCTCTACCTTCAAATACATTTGACACTAGTTCCTTTCATAAGCCTTTTTCAGCCCTGATAGCGATTCTTGGTGTGTTTTTCAGAAATTAATGATTCAGATGAATTCTAAGAACAAAGCAGAAGAAGTTGAAGATGAAACAGTGGAGCTTGATGTGTCCGATGAAGAAATGGCTAGAAGGTAACCACTACCTTGGAACAGCTCTGGGCCTAGCACTCACTGGCTCTCACATATGCACTCCTCTTACACCGTGATCTACCCCAGCAGGAAGAGGACTGTGCTGCTTTCTCTAGAATGTGTGAGCTGGGGTGGCTTCAGACCTGTCACAGGCTGGCAGTTGAGGGCCTATTTCCAGTGCTGCCTCCAATACATTTTTTAAATATATGCCTCCATTTACTTAGAATAATGCAAAAACAAAAAACAGAAGAATTTAGTCATTCTTAGAGAAGTTCGTAAGTTTTTAACTCAGATGGCTTATCTTAATCATAGTTTTATTTGAAGTAAACATGGTTCTTGTTCTTTGTTGCGTTCTTGACAAGACTTGATTCCTACCTTTTTATTTAAAATTAAACTTGTGCTATTTATATCATCTTAACAGATATGAGACTTTGGTGGGGACAATTGGAAAAAAATTTGTCAAAAAAAGAGACCGTGCCAATTATGAAGAAGATGAAAATGGAGATATAAAACCAGTTAAAGCAAAGAAGATGTTCTTAAAGCCTCAAGATTAAAACGGATGCCTTAAGATACAGCTCAGGAATGCCTTTTGAGTGTTAACATATTTGGAACTCATTCCAGTGGTTTCTCTATAGTTAGTAATATTGTAATGTTTATTTGTAAAGAAAAATATAATTTCAGAAACATGCTGTTCTTGAAACAGATGTGTGATGGATGTTGTACATCCTTTGTTTAATAGTATTCATCAGTAGTGGGATTTTAGCCCTTGATCTTCAAATGTACAAAGGTACATGGTTGCTTCCTAAAAATTTTTTTACCCCAGATTTTTTAAAAATAAATCTGTACAGTCACTGACCTTAAATTGACTCATAAATTGATACCAGTGTTTAAATCATCCTTATGTTTACATTTTACTTTGAATTACTAATAATGTGAAGCCAGTTAATACATTTTAGAATCGACTATCATGAGAATTTATTATATATAAACTCATCAAGAACAAACATGTTTCTTCGGTCTGAAGTATTTGCATGTTACCAAGACATTGTAAATTTGTAGAATTATGGGGGGGCGGGGTTGATGTTAAAACCTTTAATAAAAAAAATACGTTCTGTAATCAACATCTGTTTTCATATGCTTTTTCTATTCTCTTTTACTTTCAAGTGATAGATTTAGTCTAATTCAATATTGGAACTTTAAAAAAATCAGCCACTAATTTAGAATGTGGTGCCTTATTAGATTGAACTGTAACAAAGTGATTCCTGTGGGTCCAAACCAATCATCGATTTCTCATAGTGTAGCTCAGTGGAATTCACCACCAACCAGACCATCTCATAGTCTATTTATTCTAAATAGTAAGTCCAGTAGCCTGTGGAATTTAGTGTATATATGTGTATGTCTCTGTCTGGAACTATCTACCTAGGATTTCATTTCATTGTATTCCTAGCAACTACATAGGATATGTGTCTCCTCTCTCTCTGAATTGCTATTTTTTTTTAAATCCTCACCTGAGGACATGTTTTATTGATTGATTTTTTTTTTAGAGGAAGGGAGACAGAGAAAGAGAAACATCTATCAGTTGCCTCCATACACATTCTGACTGGGATCCCAACCAGTGACCAAACCCACAACCCAGGTATCTGCCCAGACTTGGAATTAAACCCACAACCTTTCAGTGTACAGGATGATGCGCAACCAACTGAGCCACCCAGCTATGGCTCTGAATCTCCTTAAATTTTGATTGCTCTGTGACCTCAGCTCCCAGGTGAATTATAAAGGAAGTCTTGAATTTTAAGTTAATCTGGCTCTTTTTTTCATTTTGACAGTAAGGGCAGCGAACGTTTCAGCTCTCTACATCCTGGGGCAGAAGTGCTCCATTTGTTCCTTCCCCCAAATCACATCTTGGGGAGGGCGGGTGAGGACATCTTAATATTTCCTGGACACCCTGAGTTCTGAGCCCCATACCAAATCCCTTTTTGCCCCTCCTCCCCCCTTGGCTGCACCCTGTATCATTCCTACACAATGGGTGCTAGAGAATTATGTGGAACCCAGGGGCATCTTTTAGCACTTCCATGCCCAGTGACAAACTTGAATAGGAAAATAGAATTGCCTCAAACAGGCAGGAGTGACATGGACCCCCTTTTTTTTTAATCCTCACCTGAGAACACGTTTGTTGATTTTAAGAAAAGGGGAAGGAAGGGAAAGGGAAACACTGATGTGAGAGAGAAATGTCAATCACTTGCTTCTCATATGCACCCTGACCAGGGATAGAACCCACAAACTTTCAGTTTACAGGCCGATGCCCAATCCACTGGCAAGGGCTGATTT
Organism: Carollia perspicillata; assembly: GCA_004027735.1. Taxonomy (NCBI): domain Eukaryota; kingdom Metazoa; phylum Chordata; class Mammalia; order Chiroptera; family Phyllostomidae; genus Carollia; species Carollia perspicillata. Next base: position 6,714 of record PVKM010047356.1, read on the forward strand.
AGACCCTTTAGGCTATGAGGTTTTGGGTCACCTTACAAGGTGTAAACCCTAAGCATCAGAGATCCTGGCTGAGGGAAGAGGAAACATGGAGTGTGAATAGGAAGAATTAAGTCTATTAATTACAGTCTTGTGACCAATTACAAGTTACTGAGCAATTATGCATAATTTCTTCCTTGGTGTGTATACTACTTTCTTCTTCTATTTTTCTTACTGTATATGGGATTTAGAAGGTTACTTTGCTATTTAGTCTTGAAATAACAATATTCAAATGGTTCTGTGACTAAATTCTATGTAGGGTAAGTTACATGGTCAGGAGATGAGATGAATAGTGTGACCGTTTCCCAGAAACTGACATGATGTCTGCTGGGACTTTGTCTCCTCATTTTGGAGAAAGGATGAGAACATCTTTTATACAAAGGATGATTGCAACTAGTTTAGTAAAAATAAAGAATCATTTTTCTTGTGGGAAGTTTAATTATGTTTAGAAGTGCATGCATGTGGATGCCGAGTGGCACAAGGAGACAGACTGTGGTAGATAATTAACCTGTTGGTCAGACTCAAACTCACCCTTCCATACAGCTTCTGGTGCTGGGCTGGGATTCAGCAAACCCCGTTTCTCCTTTCCCAGCTGCCTCCCCATTGGGATCGGTCAGTGGAGGCCCAGATGGAGACGGCAAGGCCGAAGGGGGAAGGAGGAGCTTGGCCCTTTCTGTCTGCTTCTTTCTCTTTGCTTCCTGTTCCTTTCGTCACCCCAAGACACCTCTTCACCCCACCAGACGCTGGTGTTTCAGTAACAGTTACTGATACCCACCACTTGGTGCTCCTTCCTCAAGCGTGCCCAGTAACCCTGGCCCACAGGACTCGCTCCTCCCCATTCAGCTCAGGTGCTGATATTAACCTCACCTTGGGTTTCAGTTCTCTGGGGTCTCTCCGGGCTCCTAAAATTGAACAATTTCATTTTTTCCCGCAAGAGTGACAGCTTCCTGCATGATTCCTTCAAATGTTCCTTTTTGCTTTTTCTGTTCTTTAATACCCAATTAACAATCCTTTACATTGAATTTCCTCTGTTGAAATAAGGGAGGCTTTTATCTCCTGACTAGATTTTGACTGATACAGACTCATCCCAGAGCATCTGTGAACTCATGGGTTTGGTGGGCTGCTTTTTCTAATCTGTCTTCAAGTTTACAGCTATTAAAAGTAAAAATGTTCAACCATTTACAGCTCCTTCAAGTTATCTCATGTAACCAGTAGTTAGTATGCCACATTTTGGGAACCACTGCCCCAGTACGGTAACACCCATTGGCTCGGTTGCTGCATCGTTCACGTTCATCTCCTTAGTTATCATGCTACTGTCCTCGGAGGTAGGGACTGTACCTTATTCCCATTTGCCCCTGTGCCCAGCAAGGAAATTGGCTCATATTAAAGCTTTCAGTAAATATTTCTTCAGCGAATGAACAAATGACTGAACGATAGTTAAATGATTTGGAAACCAATTGACCTACAAAGCCTACTTAAACCACAGTGCTTCCCTGGCTGGTATAGCTCAGTGGATGGAGTGCAGGCCTGTGAAATGAAAGGTTGCCAGTTTGATTCCCAAGTGAGCACATGCCTGCATAGCAGGCCAGGTCCCCAGTTGAGGACATGAGAGAGTCGCTGTATCTCTCACTCACACCTCAGTGTTTCCCGCTCTCTTTTCCTTCCCCTATCTCTAAAAATAAGTAAGTAAAGTCTTTCAAAAAATAAATTTAAACCACAGTGCTGTGGAAATAAAGACTAACCAAATGAGAAAAAGACTATTCAGTATATTCCATATAGCAGGGAAGTCAGCCACGACCATTTGCATCTTGGCAGAATCAAAGGCAGAGGAATGGGAAAGCCTATTGTGGAAAAAAAAGAAAGAAAAGGCCTCAGGTATGCCTTGATTGAAGGCTGTTGGCATGGCGGAGCTGTAGGTGGCTAACTAGAAGCAGGGTATACTCTGTGATTGGTTAGAGATGCGTATTTGACCTCTGGTTGGTCCTAAGATGGAAGTAGGGACAAAACTTAGAGAAGGTGTCACTCATTAATAAATCCTTACCATTTGGGGCCTATTGTAGAAGTTATTGTTTCGCTTCCTAGACTGTCCCTGAAGATTCCATCTGGCCTCCTACAAGGCCGACTCCCAAATTCAGTGGTGATAAAGAGTTGGTTTTTTGAACAGGTTGCTGCAGGATATGGGTCAAAGTTCTATTTTTATAGATAGCCTGGCCATTGTTTGTATATTCAGTCTCTCGGTGCTTAAGTTTATTTCTAATCATACTATAAAACACAACTGTTAGATCATGATTCTGTGGACATATGCACTCAATTTCAGAAGATGCCACTAGTGACATTAGGGATATTTGTGGCTCCAGCCCTTAGCGGAGGAGCTGCCTGTGCTGGAGGCAGACACTTCAGCACTTAGTGTTGCAGAAACAAGGCCACCAAATCAGGTAATTGAAACACTCTCGCTATACCAGATCTTGGGGAGGAAAACTGAATACCACTGGCTAATGGACACAGAATCCAATTTAACAGATTAATCATCATTTCACTCATCGATTCACTGACATTTATGTTGGTCGATGAACTTTATCAAAGTGAGCTATTTGGGGAGGGAGAGAAGATGTAGTAATAACAGCTTCAAAAAAATCTGTAGAGCCCTGGCTGGCATGGCTCAGCTGGTTGAGTGTTGTCCCACAAAGTGAAAGGTCACTAGTTCGATTCCCAGTCAGGGCACGTGCCTGGGTTGCCAGCCTCTTCCCCGGCTAGAGTGCAGCAAGAGGCTAACCAACCGACGTTTCTCTCCCACATTAGTGTCTCTCTCTTCCTTCTCCCTCCCTTCCCCTCTCTCTAAAGTAAATAAATCTTTTTAAAAACTTTTTAAATCCCCAGAGAACTTTCAGTTTTACATGTCTTTTATGAAGGTGTCAGTTTCCCCACTTGCCCGTGGAAACACATTTTCCAGTCCTAGTCTCAGAGAACACACAGGCGCCAGATCATTTGAGTCCAAGGTGTGTTGGAAATTCTTAAAGAGAGTCTGCGGTCTGACATGTCTTCTTCCTGTAGGAATAAACCACTTACGTGAGTGGTTTATTAAATTATTTGCTGGCTCTGTAAGTTCTTATATGCTTCTCACTATACAGTAAGTTCTGATGTTAACTTCAATCATTATGAAATTATTAACCCATAATGTACCCTCTTTAGCTCTGTTTGGACAAAGAAACCATTTGTACAGAAAGGATACCACTTTCCAAACCAACAGCTCAATTTTATATCCTAGAGTTACCTTTTAACACATTACCCTGATTTTCTGTGTGGCATATTTTCCTTTGCCCAAAGGAAAAAGATGCCTTGGGCTTCAGATATTCATCGTAAAGCAGAAGTCCCCAGACTTGTTCATAAAGCCACACAATTTTCCGTAAGGCACATCAAATCTGGATGGTATCTCTTGCTGTAATATCTCTTCCATCAGCACTGGATGTGAGAAAATCCTGCCTTCTCATAACTAGCAGAGGTAACACTATGTCGTTGCAAAATTGCAGCAGGATGAAATAAGACCATTCAGATAATAAAGATGACAAGCTGACAAATATTGGCAGGCTGTGATTTCCAGTAACTTCTCTCCCTCCTTCCCCATTTGCAGTGGGCTCTCACACCAGTCAAATGGATTCTATCCTTGAACCTGACATTTGTCATCTTGGATTCTCACTTAACCTCAAGGGGATGGCCACAGTTGAAAAAGGAGAGTAACACAGGATCAAGTCTGCAGTTCAAACCATAGACCAGGTTCTGGAGTTCACAATAACAGAAAACCTGACTAAGGTCAGGAGTGTGAAACACAACATCACACTTGACTGTGGGAGATTCTATCAAGTGTTTACTCAAGAAGGGAGCTGATAAGAGTGGAACTAAGGTGTTACCTGAAGGAAAATAAAGGAAGGTGGAGGCAGCTGCTCTGCTGGATGGCTCCCCAAAAGAGTAATCACTGTGACAGCTGTGTTAGGAAGATCTGTCATTAAATGCTGTCAATGTACCAGGAAGATTTATGACATTATTCATTTGATTTGGCCATGCACTGAATTAAGGGCTGGGGGTGTAAAGTATTATCTCTATTTTACCACGAAGAAACTGAGGCACAAGGACATTCAGTAGCCTACCTAATGTCTCACAGATGTTAAGTGATAGAGCCTGGATTGAACCCAGGTCTACTGACCTCAAATCCCATGCTCCTATGTCACACTGTAGGAAAAAGCAAACGAACAGCACTGGGAAACATGAAAAATAGCCTAGCTCCATAAGAACCTAATTTTTTCCAAGTAGACCTTTCAGAATTATATTGCACTACCTGGCATTTTTTAATGTGGCCTATTTTATAAGTTGACTTTCTACAAATAATATGAGTTAAATTTACATTTGCAATCACTTTTTGACACAAATGATTAATATGGTAAATAAGTTATTCTCAATATTAATGATCCCATATTAAGAAAGATTATACATGTGAACTTCCGGCCAAGATGGAGGCGAAGGTGGAAACACCATACCTCCTCTCACAACCAAGATTAAGGACAACAAATATTTATAAACAATAACACAACCAGAACACAGAAAATTGAAATATGGAAGTCGACAACCATTCAACCAGACCGGTAAGAGGGGCAGAGTCGACAGGCGGCGAAGAGGGAACGCAGCAGGAAAATGCAGTGGCTGGCAGGCTCGGGAGCTCTGGGTGGTGTAGGT
>PVKM010047357.1:0-11442 GCA_004027735.1 Carollia perspicillata
TGCTTCATAAAATGCAACAGGGCACTGTACCCTGTATCTCTAGTCTCTGAAACGTTTGTGTAATGTCGGAATTATCTCTTATTTAATCATTGACAGAACTCATTTATGAAGCTATCTGGGACTAGATTTTTGTGAAAATTACTGAATTGTTAATTCTGCATGTTTCATATTTTTAGTTCGAGTCATGATTTTACATCTTATAACTGTTTATTAAGCCTTATTTTCCTATGTATTCACTCCCTTTTAATTTTCAAATTTATTGACATAAAGGTTTAAAGTGATGTCACCCCTTTTTATTCCTAGTATTAGTAATTTATGCCTTTACTCCTTTTTCTTTTTTAGTGTCAGTAATTTATGCCTTTACTCCTTTTTTTAGTGTCACCAGAGATTTTTTGTTTTTCTGACTTTTCAAAGGGTCAGTGAAATGCTTTTTTAAAATGCTCTATTGTAAGTTTATTTTCTGTTTTTTTTTGTTTTTGTTTTTATCCTTAGTGATTATTTTCATTTTTTGTGTTTATCTTATTATTCCTCAGATGGATTCCTCACTCATTTTTAACCATTCTTCTTTTTTTTAATGCATTTTATTTACTTTTAGAAAGAGAACAATGGAAGGAGATTGAGAGGTTGCAACATTGATATGCAATTGGTTGCCTGTCACACACCCTCAACTGGGGACCTGGCCTGCAACCCAGGCATGTGCTCTGATGGAAATCAAATGGCTTGGTTTGTAGGCCAGTGCTTAATCCACTGAGCCACACCAGCCAGGGCTAACCATTCTTCTTTTTTAATACATGCATTTAAGGATATAAATTATGAGGAAATTTAGCAGTTTTCCCAAGCTTGATCTATAACATTTCCATTGCCACCTCATTTAATGCATTTTATTTTTCTATCCAAATGATGCAAAGTTGGGCTAAAACGGGAGCTGGTTTACTTATGGTTTGTTCATTACGACTTGCAGGGTGTATGCTGGGGGGTGTACATCTTCTAAAAGCGGGGGAGACAGTTATCATCATCACCACTGTTAGATTTGAGTATTGACAATTTTTTTTCCTAACAGTGGCACCAAAGCACAGTTTAACTTTATAGCTGCTTCCTTACAGGGAGGAAATTCTGGGAAAGACCTCTTTTAAGTTCTAGGCTTGTTCTGTGCATTCTTTCTTCTCCTATGACACCCACTCATTGGAGTCAGTAATTCCTCTGTATCCTCTTAGAGCTAAATTGATTGTAAAGCTCAAAAGATTTAGAAATAAATTTTAAAGTTACTCTCAGCAGGCACAATGTCTTTTATAACTTATTAGTACTTCGTACTTATCAAAATTTAAAATCTGCATTCAGGTATAGAGTATAATGAGCATCATTTCAATCTGTCTCATGCGTTATTTATTTACTTCTTCTATGTTCTCATCAATTCTGTACTTTTATTTTTAAATTTGTTATTAAATATTTTATTGTGGTTTTATTACCATTGTTCCAATTTCCCCTCTTTGTTCTACTCCGCCCATCTATACTTCCCCTGCTCCCACAGTTAATCCCCACACTGTTGTCCATGTCCATAGGTCATTCATACATGTTTCTTGACTAGTCCCTTCCCCTTCCTCCTTCTACCCTATACCCCACCCACCACCCCTTCTGGTAACTGTCAGCTTGTTCCTCGTTTCCATGCCTCTGGTACTATTTTGCTCATTTGTGTGTGTGTTTTTTTTCATTAAGTTCTTCTTATAGGTGAGATCATATGGTATTTTTCTTTCATCCACTGGCTTATTTCACTTAGCAAAATATACCCCAGTTTTGCCTATGCTGTTGTGAAAGGTGGAGTTCCTTCTTTCTTTCTGCTGAGTAGTATTTCATTGTGTAAATGTACCAAAGATTTTTGATCCACTCATTTACTTATGGGCACCTAGGCTGTTTCCAGCACTTGGCTATTGTAAATTGTGTTTCTGTGAACATTGGGGTGCATAGGTTCTTTAGAATTGGTGTTTCAGGATTCTTAGGGTATAATCCCAAGTAGAATTGCTGGGTCAAAAGGCTGTTCCATTTTTAGTTTTTTTTTTTTTTGAGGAAATTCCATACTGTTTTCCCCAGGGGCTACACCTGTCTGCATTCCCACCAACAGTGTACGAAGGTTCCCTTTCTCCACATCCTCCCCAGCACTTGTTGTTTTTTGATTTGTTAATGATGGCCAGTTTGACCAGTGTGCAGTAGTATCTCATTGTGGTTTTAATTTGCATCTCTCTGATGGCTAGTGATGCTGAGCATCTTTTCATATGTCTCCGGGCCCTCTATATGTCCTCCTTGGAGAAGTGTCCATTTGAGACCTTGACTATTTTTTAATTGGATTGTCTTCCTGGTCTTGAGTTGTACGAGTTCTTTATATATTTTGGAGATCAAACCCTTGTCCAAGTTATCATTGACAAATATATTTTCCCATACAGTTGGTTCCCTTTTCATTTTGCTCATGTTTTCTTTCCCCCTGCAGAAGCTTTTTATTTTGATGAAGTCCCATTTCTTTTTTTCCCCTTGCCTTAGGTGATATATGGGTGAAAATATGGCTGTGTGGGATATCTGAGATTTTCTTGCCTATGTTTTCCTCTAGGGTTTTTATGGTGTCATGACTTATATTTAAGTCTTTTATCCACCTTGAATTTATTTTTGTGTATGCTGTAAGTAGGTGCTAGTTTTATTTTTTGCATGTACCTGCCCAGATCTCCCAACACCATTTGTTGAATAGAGTATTTTTACTTTACTTTATGCTCCTGCCCCTTTTGTGAAATATTAATTGGCCATAGTGACATGGATTTATTTCTGGGATCTCTATTCCGTTCCATTGATCTATGTGTCTGTTCTTGTGCCAGTACCAGACTGTTTTGAGCAGTGTCTTTGTAGTATAGTTTAATATCAAGTATTGTGATCCATTCTACTTTGTTCTTCTATCTCAAGATTACTGAGGCTATTCTGGGTCATTTTTAGTGCATATAAATTTTTGAAATATTTTTTCTAGATCTGTGAAATACGCCATTGGTATTTTAATAGGGATTGCATTGAATCTATAGATTGCTTTGGGTAGTATGGACATGTTAATGATATTAATTCTTCCAATCCATGAACATGATATATGCTTCCATTTATTTATATCTTTCTCACATTCTTTCTTTAGTGTTCTGTAGATTTCTGAGTACAGGTCTCTTACCTCCTTGGTTAAGTTTTTTCCTAGGTACTTTATTTTTCTTTTTGCTATAGTAAATGGGATTTCCCTCTAGATTCTGTTTCTGATATTTTAATGTTCGTGTACAAAAAATGCCTTCAATTTCTGAAAATTGACTTTGTATCCTGCTATTTTGCCAAGTTCACTTATTTGATTGAGAAGCTTTTTGGTGGAGATCATAGGATTTTGTATGTACACTATCATGCCATGTGCAAGTAATTACACTTTTACTTCCTCCTTCCCAATTTGGATGCCTTTTATTTCTTTTTATTGTCTTATAACTGTAGCTAGAAGTTGCAATACTATGTTGAATAAAAGTGGTGAAAGAGTGCACCCTTGTCTTGTTCCTGATCATAGGGGTAAGTTTTTAGTTTATGCCTGTTGAGTATGATGTTGTCTCCAGGTTTCTTGTATATGTTTTTTATTATGTTAAGGTATGCTCCCTCTATTCTCACTTTGCTGAGTGTTTTTATTATAAATGGGTGCTGTTCATTATCAAATGCTTTTTCAGCATGTATTGAATAATCATGTGATTTTCATCTTTGCTTTGTTTATTTGATGTACTGTATTTATTGATTTGTGAATATTGTACCAACCTTGCATCCCTAGCATGAATCCCACTTGATCATGTGACGCATGCACCGTCTTGTACTGCCTGTGGCATTATGGATGAGATATGAGACAAATTCACACAGACTACCGAGTCCTGTGGAGGACAAGGGGATGGCTTAACTACTCCCTCCAGGGAGGAGTGCCATAGAGAAGCCTGGCCACACTCTCAAGGGGAGAGCACACTGACCCTTGCCAGGACAGGCCTTTATTGGGTTTCTTGCACAGGAATTCAGGTACAACTTATTGACCATTCTCAGGCAGTAAGGATCAGACAGTAGATAGTATACAAAGAACTATTAGGGCTTCTTCTGAGTCAGGGTCTGTCAGCTAAAAGGCTATAAAACCTGGAAAGTAAACTAGTTTCTTGCTCTGGTCTCTATCATTTAACTAAAAGCATTCTTAGCAAAGCAGGTGTCACAGGAATTTATATACCCTTTCTCAGGCCAGCACCACCCTCTGTTATTGTTTCAGGCTTAAGTCAGGCAGAGGAGGCAAGGTAGCCAAGGAATTATCTGAGACTTCTCGAGGACTCAGGGGAGCCAGGCTTCATCAAAGCCAAGGGGCGAGGGTCCAGCACCCACTTTCTCCATAGTCCCCCAGGTCCTTCCCTGGGGCCTCCACATGATCATGCCTTAGGTCATTCCCCCCTTGGGGAATTTTACCCATCATTGGCTAACTAATCATGCATTGGGGGCCAGTTATGAAAAAAGGAGCAGAACTGGCGCTCCTTTCAGGGAGATAAGCTCTGTCTCCTTAGTGGCTTACAGAGGTTGCTCACTCAGCCTTAGCCTTGGGGGGGTTTACAGCTCCTGAAACCAGGCAGGGCGGTTCCCAACAATCATGATGTATAATCTTCTTAATGTATTGCTGGATTTGGATTGCCAATATTTTCTTGAGGATTTTATCGTCTATATTCATCAGAGATATTGGCCTGTAGTTTACTTTCTATGTTGTGTCTTTACCTGGTTTTTGAATTAGGGTAATACTGGCCTTGTGAAGAGAGTTTGGGAGTCTTCTCTGTTCTTGGGTTTTTTGGAATATTTTGAGAAGGATGGGGTTAGCTCTTCTTTAAATGTTTGGTAAAATTCTCCTGTGAAGACATCTGGTCCAGGGCTTTTGTGTGATGGGAGTTTTTTGATTACTGCTTCACTTTCACTAGTTGTTATTGGTCTATTCAGACTTTCTGCTTCTTGTTGATTCAGTTTTGGAAGATTGTATGTTTCTAGAAGTTTGTCCATTACAACCAGGTTGTCCAATTTCTTGGTATATAGTTTTCATAGTAATTTCTTACAATCCTTTGTATTTGTGTAGTATTGATTGTAAGTCCTCCTCTTTCATTTCTGATTTCATTTATTTGAGTTCTCTCTTTTTTTTTCTTGGTTGATCTTGTTAAAAGTTTGTCAATTTTGTTTATCTTTTCAAATGGCCATCTCCTGGATTTATTGATCCTTTGAATTTTTTTTTAGTCTCTCTGTCATTTAATTCTGCTATGATCCTGATTATTTCATTCCTTCTTGCTCTGGGCTTTCTTTGTTGTTCCTCTAGTCTTGTAGATGTAATGTTGGGTTTTTCTTTTTTTTTTTTTTTGAGATTTTTCTATCTTTTTTAGGTAAGCCTGTATGCTATGAATTTCCCTCTCAGGACTGCCTTTACTGTGTTCCATAGGTTTTAGACTGTCGTGTGTTTATTTTCATGTGTTTCCAGAAACTGTTTTAGTTTTTCCTTGATCTCATTGTTAACCCATTAATTATTTAATAGCATGTTATTCAGTCTCCATGTATTTGAATGTTTTTGAGATTTTCCCTAGAGGTTGGTTTCTAGTTTTAAGCCACTGTGATCTGAGCACATACTTGATATGATTTTAGTTTTCTTGAATTTATTGAGGCTTGTTTTGTGTCATACCATGTGCTTAATTTTTTTAATGATCCATGTGCATTTGAAAAGAATGTATATTTCACTTCTTTGGGATGAAAATTTTTTGGGATGAAAAATTATGTATATAATTTTTTGGGATGAAAAAGAATGTATATTTCACTTCTTTGGGATGAAAAAATTTTGGGATGAAAAATTAATGCATCAATTAAGTCTCTTTGATCTAGAGTGTTGTTCCATGCCACAGTATTCTTTTTTTTTTAAGATTTTTATTTATTTATCTTTAGAGGGGAAGGGTTAGGGAGAGAAATATCAATGTATGGTTGCCTCTCGTGTGTCCCCTGCTGGGAACTGGCCTGCAACCCAGGCATGTGCCCTGACTGGGAATCGAACCGCGATCCTTTGCTTCGCAGACCCGCGCTCAATCCACTGAGCTACACCAGCCAGGGCTCAATGCCACAGTATTCTTGTTGATTCTTTGCTTGGAAGATCTATCCATTGTTGACAATGGGGTGTTAAAATGCCTGTCTTCTGATGAGTGTATTGCTGTCAATACCTTTCTGGAAGTTCTTTAAGATTTTCCTTGTATATTGAGGTACTCCTATGTTGGATGCATATATGTTTACAAGGGTTATGTCTTCTTGATGGATTATTACCTTTAGTATTATGTCGTGTCCTTTTTTGTCTCCTTATGGTCTTTGTTTTTAAATCTATTTTGTTTAACGCAAATATTTCTACCCCAGCTTTTTTGCCTGTCTGTTTGCTTGGAACATTTTTTTACATCACTTCACTTTTAGTCTGTGTAGGCCTTTTATTCTGAGGTGGGTCTCTTCGATACAGTGTGTATGCAGGTAATGCTTTCTTATCCATTCAGCTATCTTATGCCTTTTGATTGGAACATTTAATCCAGCTACGTTTAACGTTATTATTATTTTTAATATATTTTGTTGATTATGCTATTATAGTTGTTCTATTCCCCCCTCTTTATTCCCTTCTGCCCTGCACACCTCCTCCCACCCACATCCCTCTCCACTTTAGTTCATGTCCATGGATCATACATATAAACTCTTTGGCTTCTCCATTTCCTATACTATTCTTAACCTCCCCCTGTCTATTTTCTACCTACCAATTATGCAACTTAATTTCTATACCTTTTTTCCCTCTCTCCCCCTCACACTCCCCTGCTGAAAACTCTCAACATGATCTCTATTTTCTGTGATTCTGTTCCTGTTCTAGTTGTTTGCTTAGTTTTGTTTTGTTTTTAGGTTCAGTTGTTAGTAACTGTGAGTTTGTTGTCATTTTACTGTTCATATTTTTATCTTCTTTTTCTTAAATAAGTCCCTTTAACATTTCATATGATAAGGGCTTGGTGACGATGAACTCCTTTAACTTGATCTCATCTGGGAAGCACTTTATCTGCCCTTCCATTCTAAATGATAGCTTTGCTGGATAGAGTAATCTTGGATGTAGGTCCTTGCCTTTCATGACTTCAAATACTTCTTACTGGCCCCTTCTTGCCTGCAAGGTTTCTTTTAAGAAATCAGCTGACAGTTTTATGGCCACTTCTTCATAGGTAACTGTCTCCTTTTCTCTTGCTGCTTTTAAGATTCTCTTCTTATCTTTTATCTTGGGTAATGTAATTATGATGTGCCTTGGTGTGTTCCTCCTTGGGTCCACCTTCTTTGGGAATCTTTGAGCTTCCTGGACTTCCTGGAACTCTATTTCCTTTGCCAGATTGGGGAAATTCTCCTTTATTATGTTTTCAAATAAGTTTTCAGTTTCTTGCTCTTCCTCTTCTCCTTCTGGGTCTCCTATGATTTGGATGTTAGAACATTTATAGATGTCCTGGAGGTTTCTAAGCCTCTCCTAATTTTTTTTTTTTTAATTCTTGTTTTTGCAGTCTATTCTGGTTGACTGTTTCTTCCTTCTGCTCCAAACCATTGATTTGAGTCCCAGTTTCCTTCCCATCACTGTTGGTTCCCTGTAAATTTTCCTTTATTTCACTTTTCATAGCTGTATTTTTTTCCTCTAATTTGTGACCATATTCAACCAATCCTGTGAGCATCCTGATTACCAGTGTTTTGAACTGTGCATCTGATAGGTTGGCTATCTCTTTGTCGCTTAGTTGTATTTTTTCTGTATCTTTGATCTGTTCTTTCATTTGGGCCTTCTTTTTTTGTTGTCTCAGTGCACCCGTTATGCAGTAAGGGGTGGAAAGTTAGGTGCCCCAGGCTGGGGCAACTCACATCACTGTGTTGTGATGCTGTAGGTTGGGGAGGGGTCTGAGAGGGAACACTGCCACTTACTCCACTCACTGCCACTTACTCCACTCTCTCCACTTCCCCCCCAACCCACAATCAAATTGAGCCCTTCTGATGCTGATTCCTGAGTGGGTGGGTTTGTGTATGTTCTATGACCCTGTGGGTCTCTCCAACAAAGTCTTCTGTGAGGTTGGGAGTTTCTCCTGATGCTGTGTCAACCCCCACAGTTTTTTTCAGTCAGAGGTTTTGAGGCTTTGTTTCCCTGTATAGGAACCTGGGTTGTGTGGTCTGTCTTGCTACCCAGTTGTTCCTCCCAGTTTATATGCATGTGAATGTGTGACTTCCCAGTAAACAAGCTGCCGCTTCACCTGCTCCACCAGCTGCCACCGTGCCTGCCCTGGTTGTCCAACTGTTGTCTTGCTGCAAGTCCTCTCCTCCTGGCTGCCCGTCTCCACCCCTCCTACTGGTTTGGATGAATGTTTCTTCTTTAACTCCTTGGTTGTCCAACTTCTATGCAGTCTGATTTTCTGTCAGTTCTGGTTGTTTTTTGTTTTTAAATTTGTTGTTGTCCTTCTTTTGGTTGTGCTAGGAGGCACAGTGTGTTTACCTATGCCTCCATCTTGGCCAGAAGTCTCCATTTAAGGTTATTATTGATAGGTAATTATTCATTGCCATATCCTTTTAGCCATTTTTTTTTGTTTGGGAAACTCCTTATTTTGCTTTCCATTTTAAATGAGAGCCTTGCTGGGGAGAGTAGTCTTGGTTGTAGGCCTTTGGTTTTCATTACTTGGAATACTTCTTGCCATTCCCTCTGGCTTGTAGTGTTTCTGTTGAGAAACCAGCTAATAGCCTTATCAGAGCACCCTTATATGTTACTAGCATTTTCTCCTTTGCTGCCTCTAAGATTCTGTCTTTGTCTTTAAAATTTTGCCATTTTAATTTTGGTGTGTTTTGGAGTAAATGTCTTTAGGTTCATCTTGATTGGGACCCACTGTGCTTTGTGGCTTTGTGTGACATTTTTCTTCATCAAGTTAGGGAAATTTTCTGTCATTACTTTTTCAAAGAGTTTTTCTGTCCCTTGTTCCTCTTCTTCTCCTTCTCATATCTCCATGATATGAATTTAGTATATTTCTCATTGTCCTGCAGCTCCCTTAAACCCTCTTCATTCTGTTTGAGTCTTTTTTCATGTTGTTGCTCTGTCTGGGAAATTTTTTTACTTTGTCTTCTAGCTCACTGATTCGACCCTTTGTTTCATCTAGCCTACTATTAATTCCTTTTCATGTATTTTTCATTTGAGATACTGCATTCTTCATTTTCTCCTGGCTCTTATTGATAGTTTCTATGTCCTTTTTTATGTTGGTGTAGTTCCAGTAATTTACTTGTACCTTCCTTAGAGTTCTTTGTAGTTATCACTGAGCTATTGAGCATCCTTATAACCATTATTTTGAACTCAATGCCTGGTAGTTTGCTTGCCTCAATTGCATTTAGCAGTCTTGCACTCTTTCTGGGGATTCCTCCTTTCTTTTTGATTGATGGTTGTTTTTCTCCCCTTTTTAGGTGACTGTTCTTGTTTGTTTCTGTACATTAGATTGATCTGCTTTAGCTCCCTGTCTTTGTGGTTGACCTTCTTTGGTAAGGGATCTTTGTGACTCAGTGGTGAAGTCTTCTTGAACTCCTGGATGCTCTTGGGATGCCCTTTATGCCATTTATGTGGGATCTCTTTTGTAATTGGGTTTTGGTTGTTGTTGGGTCATTCTTTCATGGATCCATCCCTCTGGTTGACTGCCTGATATTTACACTGGCCACTCCTTTTGTATGCTATTGTGCTGGTAGTGTTAGAACAAAACCAAACAACCCAGAATACAAACCCACACTGAAAATATAACTTTCACCCACAAACACAATATCAAACATAAATAAGCAAATAATAATAAAGGTGTAAAGAGATTAAGACTATTTTAAGAAAGGAAAAGTGAGTATGGAATGACTAACAGAAAGAAAAATGAGGAGACTTCCAGCCAAGATGGAGGCATAGGTGGAAATACTGTGACTCCTCGCACAACCAAAATTAAGGACAACAAAGATTTAGAAACAAAAATACAACAAGAACAGACAGAAAATTGAACTACGGAAGTCCAACAACCATTCAAGCAGAGTGGTAAGAGGGGCGGAGTTGGCGGCCAGAGGAGAGGGGTCTTGGCAGGAAAAGGCAGTGGCTGCCAGACTCTAGAGCACAGGCATCACAGGGCTAGCAGTCCCTAGACAGATGAGAGGAGGAAATGAGCAGAGCACACAGGGCAGTTGGCCGACCTCAGTCACACATTTGTGTGCAGATAAACTTGGCAAAAATGGACATCGAGACAGACTGCACAGACCAGGGCCCCAGCGACAGGAAATAAAGCCTAAAAACACCAATTGAAAAGGTGCCAGGAGATACTCCCAGCTTCACAGGAGAGGTTGTTAGAGAGACCCACAGGTTCCTAGAACGTACATAAGTCCACCCACTTGGGAACCAGCACCAGAAGGGCTCAATTTGCTTGTGGGAAGCAGCAGAGGGGATGCAAATCCGAGAGAGCAGAACAAGCACCATTGATCCCTCTCTGACCCCACCTCCACAGACAGTGTCACAACCCAACAAGTGGGTTGCCCCGCCCTGGTGAACACCTAGGGCTCCACCACTCATACATAACAGGTGCCACCTGACCAAAAATGGCTCAAACAGGAAAACAGATCAAAGCTCCAGAGCCAATACTTTTAAGCAACCAAGAGATAGCCAACCTATCAGATGTACAGTTCAAAACACTGGTGATCAGGATGCTCACAGAACTGGTTGATACTGGTCACAAATTAGATGAAAAAAATGAAGGTGATGCTAAGTGAAATGAAGGAAAATGCACAGGGAACCAATAGTGATGGGAAGAAAACTGGGACTCAAATCAATGGAGTGGACCAGAAGGAAGAAAGAAACAAACACATAGAAAAGAATGAAGAAACAAGAATTCAGAAAAATGAGGAGAGGCTTAGGAACCTCCAGGACACCTTTAAACGTTCCAACATCCAAATTATAGGGATACCAGAAGGGAAAGAGGAGCAGCAACAAGTGGAAAACTTATTTGAACAAATAGTAAAGGAGAACCTCCCCAATCTGGCAAAGGAAATAGAGTTCCAGGAAGTCCAGGAAGCTCATAGAGTCCCAAAGAAGGCGGACCCAAGAAGGAACACACCAAGGCACATCATAATTACATTAGCCAAGATTAAAATGTAGGAGAGAATTCTGGAAGCAGCAAGAGATAAGGGGACAGTCACCTACAAAGGAGTTCCCATCAGACTGTCAGCTGATTTCTCCAAAGAGACCTTGCAGACACGAAGGGGCTGGAAAGAAGTATTCCAAGTCATGAAATGGAAGGATCTGCATCCAAGATTGCTTTATCCAGCAAAGCTATCATTTAGAATGGAAGGGCAGATAAAGCGCTTCTCAGATAAGGTCAAGTT
>PVKM010047358.1:0-11474 GCA_004027735.1 Carollia perspicillata
CAACAGGGAGTGGGTGGATAGAATGTGGGAGGTGGGGGTGAGTAGGGTGGGGGAGAGAACTGGGGGGAAATGGGGACAACTGGAATCCAACGACAATAAAAAAAGAAAGGACTTGTCCTCCTTCTTGTGATTTTTGTCTCTCTGTTTGTGTATTGGAAATAACCAATCTCTCTTTATCTAACCAGCAATCATTTATATGCATGAAAGAGTTACACTTTGTGATTGTTGCCTTTACAAACCTGGCCCTTTTTGTTCTCTCTGGAGCAAAATTTAAGTTGCTACCTGAATCTGTGTCTCCAGAATTATAGCTCCTTTTGCTAAGATAAGTGTTCTTTGATCTTTATTACAAGCTGAAGCTCTTCTTTGGTTAACACGGTATAACTAAAACAGTACTACATTAATCTCTACAATAATAAAAAAAGTGAAGGATTCCAATTATGTTCCCTATGGAGAAATTTTATTAGTTTAACTAACTTCTCTCAGTTTCTGAATCTAATCTTCTCCAAAGATAGTTAACAGAAAAGAGCCAATGAATTTAAAATCAAACAAAATACCCTATTATCTAGCTCACAGCTGTAGAAAATAAATATCAAAAGATGCCAATAAGTAGAATTAAGAACATATTAAAAATAAAACCCAAAATAAATCAATAGGTGATTCATATCACACACTAAGTTTCTACTATTGCTATGGTGTTTATAATTTCAAATTATAATCTATACATTTTCTATTTAGTGTTATACATAATAGATATGATTTATATTGATTTAATGCAATTTCAAATCCACATATTTATGACTTAGTGAAGTTGCTTTCATCTACTTATTTATAACAAAGAGAATAAAATTCATTTTAGAAACAAAGGGCTTTTGATGTGAGACTGAAGTTAGCTCCCTATCCTTCACAGACTATTCAAAAAAATTCAAAAGGATGGAAGACTCCCAAACTCTTTTTATGAAGCCAACATCATCCTAATCCCAAAACCAGATAAAGACACAACAAAGAAAGAAAACTTCAGGCCAATATCGCTGATGAACATAGACACTAAAATCCTTAAAAAAAAAATATTGGCAAACCGCACCCAACAATACAGTAAGAGGATCATACACCATGACCAAGTGGGATTCATCCCAGAGATGCAAGGATGGTTCAACATTTGCAAATCAGTAAATGTAAGACACTGCATAAACAAAAGCAAAGACAAAAAACACATGATCATATCAATAGATGCAGAAAAAGCATTTGATAAGGTACAGCACCAATTTATGATAAAACACTGAGCAAAGTGGGAATAAAGGGAGCATTTCTCAACATAATAAAGTCCATATATGAGAGACCTACAGCCAACATCATACTCAATGGGCAAAAACTAAAAGCTTTTCCACTAAGATCAGGAACAAGACAAGGTTGTCAACTTTTACCACTTCTGTTCAACATAGTATTGTAAGTCCTAGCCACAGCAATCAGATAAAAAAAGGAAATAAAAGGCATCCATATTGGAAAAGAGGAAGCAAAACTGTCATTATTTGCAGATGACATGATAGTGTACATAGAAAATCCTGCAGACACCACCCCAAAACTGCTCGACCTAATAAATGAATTTGGCAAAACAATGGGGTACAAAGTCAATATCCAGAAATCAAAGGCATTTTTGTATACCAATAATGAAACAGCAGAAGCAGAAATCAAGAAAAAATCCCATTTGATATAGCAAAAAGAAAAATAAAATACCTAGGAGTAAACCTAACCAAAGAGGTAAAAGACCTATATGCAGAAAACTACACAACACTGAAGAAAGAAATCAAGGAAGACACAAACAAATAAAAATATATACTGTGTTCATGGGTTGGAAGAATTAATATCATCAAAATGTCCATATAACCCAAAGCAATTTACAGATTCAACACAATACCTATTAATGTACCAATGGCAAATTTTACAGACATAGAACAAACACTTCAAAAATTTATATGGAACCATAAATGACCCTGAAAAGCTGCTGCAATTTTGAGAAAGAAGAGCAAAGTAGGAGGGATCACAATACCTGATACCAAACTGTATTACAAGGCCACTGTAATCAAAACAGCCTGGTACTGGCATAACAACAGGCACATAGACCAATGGAACAGAGCAGAGAGCCCAGAAATAAACCCAAGTCTATATGGTCAGATAATATTTGACAAAGGGGGTGGCAACATAAAATGGAGTAAAAATAGCCTCTTCAACAAATGGTGTTGGGAGAACTGGACAGCTACATGCAAAAAAATGAAACTCGAGCACCAACTTACACCATACACAAAATAAATTCAAGATGGATGAAAGACTTAAATATAAGCCGTGCCACCATTAAAGTCCTAGAGGAGAACATAGGCAGGAAAATCTCAGATATTTCACGCAGCAACATTTTTACTGACATGTCCCCTAGAGCAAGGGAAATAAAGAAAAAAATAAACAAATAGGATCTCATCAAAATAAAAAGCTTCTGCATGGCCAAAGAAAACAGCATTAAAGTAAAAAGAGAACCAACTGTACGGGAAAACATATTTGCCAATGATACCTCCAACAAGGGTTTAATCTCCAAAATATATAAAGAACTTACACGAATCCACTCTAAGAAGACAAGCAATCCAATTAAAAAATGGTCAAAGGACTTGAATAGATGCTTCTCCAAAGAGGACATACAGAGGATCTAGAAACACATGAAAAGATGCTCAATATCACTAGCTATCAGAGAGATGCAAATTAAAACTACAGTGAGATACCACTTCACATCGTTAAGAATGGCCATCATAAACAAAGCAACAAAAAACAAGTGATGGAGAGGATGTGGAGGAAAGGGGACCCTAGTACACTGTTGGTGGGAGTGCAGACTGGTACAACCACTATGGAAAACAGTATGGAATTTTCTCAGAAAACTAAAAATAAACATGCCTTTTGACCTGGAAATTCCACTGCTAGGTTTATACCCTAAGAACCCTAAAACACCAATCCAAAAGAACCCATGCACCCCAATGTTCATAGCACCACAATTTACAATAGCCAAGTGCTGGAAGCAACCTAGGTGCCCATCAGTCAATGAATGCATCAAAAAGCTATGGTACATGTACACAGTGGAATTCTATGCAGCAGAAAGAAAGAAGGAGCTCCTACCCTATGCAACAGCATGGATGGAACTGGAAAGCATTATGCTAAGTGAAACAAGCCAGGTGGTGAAGGACAAATACCATATGACCTCACCTTTAACAGGAACCTGAGCAACAAAGCAAACAAGCAAGCAAAATATAACCAAAGACATCAAAATAGAAAACAGGCTGACAGTAACCAGAGGGGTGAGGGGAGGGAATTTCAGGGGAAAAGGGGAAGGGAAGTGGTCACAGGAACAAATGTAAAGGACACATGGACAAAAACTAAGGGGGGTGGAAATGGGAAGGAGGTGGGGAGCACTAGGGGGTGGTGGAATGGGATGGGAGTAAAAGACAGGAAACTATACTTGTACAACAATTAAAATAAAAAAAAAGAATAAAGTTAGCTGTTTCAGCATGTAATCCTCTCATTTATTGTGATGATATGCACCTCAGCTGTCAAGAAGACATTCAGACTATACATACTAAGTGTTTGTGAGAATTATTTGAGAGTTTTGGTTTGGGTAAGCCAACTCTTTGGCAAAATTTTTATTTATATTTATTAGAAGTTATAATAACCCTAATCCTAACCCTTCCCCACCCCATGGCTAAGGCTGAGTGACCAACCTTTGGACCATAACCCACTAAGGAGACAGAGCTTATCTCCCTGGCAGGGATGCTGGCTTCTGCTCCTTTTACTTCACTTTGCCTGGCCCCCAGTGCTTGATTGGTTAGCCAATGATGGGTAAGATTACTCAAGGGGGGAGACTTAAGACAGGCATGATCACATGGAGGCCCCAGGGAAGGACTTGGGGGGCTACAGCAAAAGGGGGTGATGGATCCTCGCCCCTCGGCTTTGACATAGCCTGAGTCCTCTTTTTATCTGCGAGAAGTCTCCTAATCTCTTGGCTGTCTTACTTCCCCTGCCTGACTTAAACCTGAAACAATGACAAAGGGCAGTGTAGCCCTGTGCTGGAAAGGGCGGGCTCCCCGGGTGATCAGGCCTAAGAAAGAATACATAAAGTCCTGTGAAATCTGCTCCACTAAGAATACTCTAGATTAAATGATAAGGATCTGAGCAGGAAATGAGTTTGTTTCCCAAAGTTTTGTAGCCCTTTAGCTAACAGACCCTGACTCAGAATTAGCCCCCATAGTTCTTTGAATGTTATCTATTGTTTGATTCTTACTGTGGGACAATGATTAATGAACTTTACCTGTATTCTTGTGCTAATTGAACCCACTAAAAGCCTGTCCGGGCAAGGGCCAGCATGCTCTCCCCCTGAGAGAGTGGCAGTGCTATCCCTTTTCCTCCACAGGACTCGGTAGTCCATGTGAATTTGTCTCATATCTCATCCATTATGCCTCAGACACTGTAGGCTGGTGCACGTGTCAAGAAATAGAAGAAGATCAAAAACTATTAACAGTAAAATGACAACAGACTCACAACTATCAACAACTGAACCTAAAAAAACAAAAACAAAAGCTAAGCAAACTAGAACAGGAACAGAGTCATAAAAATGAAGATCACATGGAGGGCTATCAGTGGTAAGGTGGAGGCGGAGAATGGGGAGAAAACATTCAGGGATTAAGAAGCATAATTGGTAGACACAAAATAGGGGGAGGTTAAGAATAGTATAGGAAATGTAGAAATCAAAGAACTTATATGTATGATCCATGGACACGAACTTAGGGGGGATGCTGATGGGTGTGGGGGTACAGAAAGGAGGAGGATACAGGGAAGAAAAAAGGGACAACTATAATAGCATAATCAACAAAATGTACTTTAAAAATTAAAAATGTAATATTTTTAAAAAAGAAAAAGAAAAATGGAAGAAAAAAATACCTCCAGAAAGCAAATTTGAACACATGGAAATATGTGATATAAATGACAGATAATTCAAGATTGCAGTCCTGAAAATACACAGAGATATAAGACAATACAGAGAGGCAATTTAATGCACTCAGAAATCAAATTTATAAACAAAATAAGCACTTTACCAAGGAGATTGAAACTTTAAAAAAGAACCACATAGAAATGTTGGAGATGAAGAATTCAATAAAAGAGATCAGAAATGCACTGGCAAGCACAGGAAATAGAGGCAACCAGGTGAAGGAAATAATTGGTGATATGAAAGAGAAATCTAGAAATGAGGCAGAGGAAAGAAGAGACTTAGTAAGCATAAAAAATGAAAGAGCTCTATGAGAACTACTCGACTACCTCAGAGAAAAACAATACAAGAATAATAAGCATATCAGAAGAAGAGAGGGAGAAGGGAATGGAGACCCTATTCAAACAAATATTTGACGAGAACTTATCAAACCTACGGAAAGATGTTGATCCTCAAATCCAAGAAGAAAACAGAACATTAGTTACCTCAATTCAAAGAGGTCTTCTCCAAGGAACACTGTATTAAAACTGTCAAAAATTAATGACAAAGAAAGAATTCTCAATGCTGATTGATATGTAAGGTCAAACTTAGCACAGATTTTATGTGTGGCTAGAAAGCATTCTTAAAATTTTGGTTCAGATATTTTCATGTTACCATAAAATATTTAATCACATTGTTTTCAATTCTCTGTGATCTAACCTTAGAAAAAATTATTAAATTGTAAAAAAAAAGACTCAAATATGTGTGTGCTCTAATATGAACTGCAACAGTAATTTCTGGCTTGAATGTGCTGGTAGGTTCAAATAAAATAAAGCGGCAAGTGTTGAAGACTCACTACAGACCCTAAATCATGGATTGGTGTATTTAAATATTTTAGCTTCATTCCCTGCCTTCTTCACAATAGTTTGACTATACATAACCTTGTTGAAATAATTTTAAAAGATTTTCCTATTAGAATTAGAATTGGGATCTTATATATTCTGTGGTTGTAATTTAATATACCCAATAATACCACATTGTTTTCTAAGACTTTTTGGTACATTATCTTTGTTCATCCTTTTTACGGTTGCCAGAGACATCCTCAAAAATATCAGGGTGCTGGCAATTATTTAGATAAGGGTAAGGGAGGGAGACGATCTTTCTGCTATAGACTACCTCTGACATCTAGTTTATTTTTACTTCTTCACAGTCCATAAACAATCTTTTAAGAAATTACAAATATTGGGCAATTTCTTCATATCTTGAGTACGTTCTTGGCACTGAATGACTATGTAGATTAACATCTCCAGTAATGCCGGTAATGCTAAGTAAAAGTGAAACTAAATCTGGAGAAGTTTTAAATTGTGGTTAATCCCTCTCCATTATTAATTAAGATAAGATAAAGTGAATCTGAATTAAAAGCACCAAATACTCAATTACAGATCTTAATTTTGAAGTACTAATGTTCTTTTATGGAGTTGTTATCTAAAAATAAGATTTTTTCCCCTTGAATGATGAAAGTACAAAGCAGTCTTACCTTGCTTTTTTGCACCAGTCTCTTGGCCGTTAGCATTTTCTGGTACTGGCAGGGCATCTAAGGCGATGGTTTGTAGCATAGCTTCTAAAACCTCTCTTCAAAGTTTTCACTTTAAAGCAAAGATGTTACAGCTGCTTTTACAACACAGTTTCAAACTATAGTCACACTACTTTTGTAAAGGAAAATAAACTTTCAAGTGCTATTAAAACGAAACTAATCTCATGACTATGACTGAGTCATACTATTGTAGTGCTGTGGAAGAAACAGGAAATCTACTTAAAAAAATGTAGTCATCTTCTTCTCCTTTCTTAGAAAAAGAAGTTTCTAGATACAAACAGTATGATGATAACAAGAGGGATAGATAGGTAGAGGGAGGCAGGAGAGGGTAAAAGGGGGATAAATGGTGATGGATGGAGACTTGACTAGGTGTGGCGGAACACACACTATACAGTATAATGGTAATGTATTATAGGACTGTATACATGAAACCTACACATTTTATTAATCAATGTCACCTCAATAAGTTCAATTTAAAAATAATTATTTTGAAAATAAAAAAGAAACATGCAGAAAAACACAGTGTCCTTCTATAGAGGACTGGAAAAAGAAGATACGCCACCTGCGTACTAAGGAAAACTACTGAGCCATAAAATGAAATACTGCCATTGGCAACGGCATGGATGGACCTTGAGACTATTATGCTAAAGAAAATCAGTCTGCAAGAAAGAGCTAAGAACTGTACGATTTCAGTCACGTGTGGGATTTAAAACTGAAACTCATAGACACAGACCGCAGTGTGATGGCTACCAGAGGGAATGGGTTAGGGGGTTAGTAGAGGGTAAAGGGAGCCAAATATGCAGTGACAAAATGATTTTTCTTTGGGTGGTGGGTACACAGTGCAATATGCAGATCCTGTGTCATAGAAATGCACACCTGAAACCCATGTGACCCTATTGACCGGTGTCACCCCAATACATTAAATTAAAAAAAAAACAAAAAAGGAATAATAAGAAAATCATGTACTCCTTCTTTTGCTTTTCAGGAAGCATTCCATTGTTGCTCCGAGCTTAAGAATTTTCACTGACAGAAAATGAACACGCAGAAAACATCCTGCATAACCTTGCTCAGCTTCTAAATCTTAGTTTTTGCTACTTTTCAACATATTTTTCTCCAGTGTGGACAGTCCTAACATTACCATAGGTAGTTATCTGATCATTAATAAGAAAGGGAAGCAAAAGAAACTGGACATTGAACTTCATGAACTGGGGGCATAAGCCTGCTTGCTTTACCAGGTGGCTATAGCATCACACCCCAGGGAATCATAGCATTGATTGGCCAAGAAGATTTAACACTCCTCTCTTCCCCCTCTTCAGTATCATATTGTTGGACTGTGCAAAGGTAGGTGCTTAAACATAGATGCCTGTCAGTCTAACTACGGGTTGTGGACCTATATCAAAACCCTCAGAAAACTTGGGAATTTCATTGGTTATTTTGAAAAAGTACCTGGTCCGTTCCAAACCCAAGCTAGAGAAACAAAGAAGCTCTCTCTGTTTCTCTCACCCACCAGATAGCACACTTGCCCAATGCATTGGCAGGTTCTCTCTCACCCTGGAACTCGTAACCATGTGGCTCAAGCAGGTTTGGGGGCCCACAGCAGACTGTATGAGCTTCAGAAAGATTAAGCTTGAATGTGAAGCAAAAACTCTGGACATCGGCTTTTGTGTTGGCCTTGCTGAGGACATGGTTGAACTTTTTCCTTGGGGGGATGGACAGAAAGAGGACACGAGGACAGCCTTCGCTTGAATAAACCTTCTTGTCACACCACGATATCCCATGTGTGCGTCCTTGGAATACTTTCCTTGCAATCCCATGGCAGGACTTGATTTCCACCAACATTTGGTGGGCCAACATTTGGTGGGCCACAGAGAAGCTGTGGCCTGTGATAAGAAAACCTGCTTTTCTCCAGGTTATATTCTCTCTGTTCCAGCCTGCACAGCTCCGACTGTGTCTTAGGAATGCCCTGTCCTGCATGCAAAATGGCTACAGCGCTGTGAGTCCTTGTGGGTTAATGGGCAGATGGGTGTCAGGAGACCCCAGAATGTGGGGAATGGGCACACATCCACTACTGCCTTGGATTTACTCCTGGTGCACCAAAACCCAAGCATGCCCAGCTGTTCCATCCCCATCCTCTGTGACAACCCGCAACCTCGCTGGCAGAATGGGGGACCTCCCTCTGCCCATAATGAGCCCAGGCAAGCTGTGAGCACCATAGGCACACAGCTCAGCTCCTCCTTTGCCTTTCAGTGCCATCCCCCTGCCCCACAGACTGCACAGGCTCCACACCTCCTGGGGCTCAGCATCCCAGCCCTGCCGTCTCCTCAGCTCTGGGGTCCACTGCCCAGAACAAGACTTGGGAATTCCTCTCCTTTCTTGGGAATTCCTTGTCTTTTGACAGTGTGAGTCACTGGTGCCCCTTGTCCCCCAGGCTTAGGGCAAAGCTCTGTGGGTGTCTGCCTCTGTGCAACTTGGGTCCACGTGCCATGGAGGGAGAGACAGCAAAGAAAGCTAGCCGAAACCCACAGTCCCACAACTAGCACCCATGTGTTGCTAAGGCAGCTGGAGCCACTGCTGTGTTCTGCTCATTGGTCACTACAGCCATGTAGTATGGAGCCTGATAAATCTCAGCTTCTCCTGCAAATGTAGCTGCTTGTCTGTGCCTCTGGGGCACCAAATTCTTAGTCCTCACTTAATGCTTCTACAGCTATATAATAAGTAAAAAGCCTTGGATGCAATTACTCATGAAAAATGCCTACCTTACCTTACCAGTCCTCCTACAGGACAGAGGCTGCTAGAACTTGCCCAGCTGCTTAAGGTCAGTTAGGAGAGGAGATTTCTACCCAAGGCAGTGGAGTTACTAGGCACCCCTTACAGGTACTGGGGTAGAAACCTCTAAAAATGTCAGAGGCCATCAGAATCACTCATGTGGGGTTAATAAACCCAATTGAACAGTGCTTGCTCACCACTGACTTTTAATAAGGCTCTACATAAGGCAATACCTAGACAATTGTATTGCCACTCAGGGAAGGCCCCTACCCCCAGTGTGGGAGGGGCAAGGCAGAGGCTACGGGAGGGACCCAACAGCTGGCACAGGCAGGATCAGGTTGTGGAACACCTATGGCCAGCAAAGAGGTGACAGGCCATCTCTAGCTTTTGTTTGACCAAGGTTAGGGAGCATGGGGAATGCTCATGTCTCCTTCAAAAAAACCAGTATCTCCCTCTTTTATGAATAAAAGCCCCCCCACTCATGAGGATGAATATTTTCTTACCCTCTTTTATGAGGATGAAAGTTTTCTCTCCCGGAAGACAGTAAGCAATATAGTCTTCATCTACAATGCCTCAAGAGACCCCTTTCTAGGGTGCTTTCCACCTGAAAGGGCTTATGTGGAATTGGCTTTGTGAAACCAAAGTCTGACTTTAAAATGCAAATAACTAGTCTCCAAAAACTCTTATCTGAGTTATCTTTTTAAAATACAAATTTCTGGAAGATAAATTTTATCAAGAGTGAAAATACCTTAGCTATCTGAGAAAATCAATTTTTCGAACTTTGTGCTATAATAACTATCTCATGAAAATTTGTCTCTCAAAAGCGTGAATGTGTTTACCAATAGAGGAGTATATATTTCTAAAAATTATGTAATGTGTTTGCCAATCTAAAGAATGCCAATTGCCTATTTTTAGCAGTCTAATACAGAGTTAGAATTTGGTCTTTTTCACTCTGTTAATGTGTCAAATTTTTTTCTTTTGCTTTATATTTTTCTTCCTAGCTGATCCCTCCAGATTTTGCAGTTCTTAATGAGTCATGGCAATAAATTTCTTGACATAAATCTAATTAAGTTAGTTTCCAATTGTTTTTTTTTTTTATAATCAAGACTTTGACTGAAATGTCATGTCTAAACATTCCTGGACTCTTGATGTCACCGAAAAACCTTGAAGAACTGAGATTTTAGCTGTTCAAGCAGTTAAAATCTGCTTGACATATGATGATGTCTAATGGAGTGTTAATTTGCATATTTCTAACAATCTGTTGAACATTTTTTAATGTGCTTATGGCAATTAATATATGTATTTTTTGAACTCTCTGTTTAAATATTTTGCCAATTTCATAGGATTATTTGCCTTCTTGAGTTAGAAGATATATAGAGATACATAGTTATATCTATATATGTATATAGTGAGTTGTAAGATAATGTATAAATAATTTGGAAACAATTCTTTTGTCAGATATATGTATTATAAATAGTTTCCATTGTTTGCAGTATGTCTTTCCATAAAATTTCATAAAACAAGAACCTATCATAAAATTTCATAAAACGAGAGCTTATCTCTTTAGGCTTGCCCAGGTATATGTCAGTTCTCTTTATCTCTGCCATATTTTACTGAGAACTAGATCATCTTGACATATCTCAGAAAATGATATAGTTTAGACTTCATTATGCAGAATAGATTCATTACATTGATGACATTATGCTAATTGTACCTGGTGAAGAATAAGCAGTAAACATTCTACAACTTCAGTATATTTGTTTAGCAGCAAGAATCAGATCTTTGGTGACCAATTTGACCCTAAGATTTGACATGAACAGCAACATTCTACCATAAACTCAAAAGGGGCATATTGTAGGCTGAGCCTGAGCAGTTCCAAAAAGGCACAGTAAACTGCATGAGCAGATGGCTCAGACTCCCAAGGTATATTTCTTTTTTAATTTTCTCTCTTCACCTCAACCATGTATATGGCCCTGAGACAGGAGATGGAAGTGTTGGAAAGGATTCCTTATGATCACACAGTGGAAAAATAAAAAGAAAAGTTTTATCACTGGACATGTGTAGGGAAGCGGTTCGTTTGAAAATGGCGACTGTGACTCAGCCCTGCATCACAAAGTCGAGAGG
>PVKM010047359.1:0-11476 GCA_004027735.1 Carollia perspicillata
CTGGACTTATATCCAAAGAAATCCAAAACACTAATTCAAAAATATATTTGTGTCCCTATGTTCACTGTAGCATTATTTATAATAGCTAAGATGTGGAAGTAACTCAAGTATGTATCAACAGATGACTGGATAACGAAGATGTGGTACTTATACGCAATGGAATATTACTCAGCCATAAAAAAAGAAGAAAACTCATCCTGGCTGGTGTGGCTCAGTGCACTGAGCGCCAGCCTGCAAACCAAAGGGTCGCCAGTTTGATTCCCAGTCAAGGTATATGCCTGGGTTGCAGTAGGGGGCACATCAGAGGCAACCACACATTGATGTTTCTCTCCCTCTCTCTAAAAATGAATAAATAAAATCTTTTTAAAAAAAGAATAAAATCTTGCCATTTGCAACAACACGGATGGACCTTAAGGGTATGATGCTAAGTGAAATAAGCCAGCTAGAGAAAGACAAATACTATATAATTTCACTTACATGGGGAATCCAAAGAACAAAGTTAACAAACAGACTCATAGATGCAGAAAACAAACTGATGGTGTTACCAAACAGACAGGGAGTTGGGGATTGCGTGAAAAGGGTGAAAGAATTAGGAAGTGCAAAGTGGTAATTACAAAATGGTCACAGGGATATAAAGTACAGCACAGGGAATAGGGAATATAGTCAATAATATTGTAAAACCTATGTATGGTGGCAGGTGGGTGCTGGAATTATTAGGGGGATTACTTCATAAATTACGTAGATGTATAAACACTATGCTATGCATCTGAAACTAATATAATATTGAATGTCAACTGTAATTGAAAAAAAAAATTAAGTTGAATTGTCCCAAGGCAACAACTCTGGAATGTCAGTCATGTGATATTGATTACTACTGAATCATACAATTTATCAAGGTACAAATCAGTATTAGTGACATATGCTGTATGTGTCTCATATTTTTAGACATAAGTGTCAGAAAGTGGCAAAAGAGAAGGTTTATACAGTTATTACCTATCATTATTAGAGTTTCTAATGGGAGCAAGAAAAAAAAATACTGGTGTAAGTTTAAACTACACTGAAACAATACTAAAAGCATTCAAAATATTTTCCTGATCAAGAAACACAAAAATTAGTTCAACGTTTTCCTTTGTAAATTCTTTAAGATTTTATTTATTTTTAGAGAGAAGGAAGGGAGAAAGGGAGAGAAACATCAATGTGCAAGAGACACATTGATCTATTGCCTCTCATATGCCCCCACCTGGGGACCTGGCCCACAATCCAGGCATGTGCCTTGACCGGGAATTGAACCAGCGACCTTTAGGTTTGCAGGCCAGCACTCAATCCACTGAGCCACACCAGCCAGGGCTCCTTTGTAAATTCTCAAAGCAATTAAGAGCAAAATGGTTTTAGATTCACCATTTTAAAATATCAGACAGCTGTATTTCAGGAGGAGGGTCTACACATATTTTGAAAATGTACAGATTAAGTCTAGATAAAAATTTTAAATACATGGTACTTTTAACTTCAAAGTATCTTTTTTGGGTTTTAGCATTAAAAAAAAACAACTCTGAAGAGAGGTAAGTCATGCCTTCCATTACCTGTTTTCCTTTTCCTCAATGAACTCATGGTCGCTGAGCTCGGGGTACTGTACAACGTTGACACGGACGGGATGTGCACTTTGAAGAAGCCTCCGCACATCCTGCACCCTTAAATCTTCACTCCATATGAGTGACATAACCTCCTGATTCATGTCGTTCATGCCGTCATCTTCCTCCTCAGTCTCTGTTCCTGAAGGAACATCTGATGAGAGCACCTGAGTAAAAGACTTGATTGTATTGACAATTTACAAACCAGCCAACATGCACTGACGAAACGTGGGGACGTCCAAGGTGACAAGCGTGACTATCGACACAGAGAAACCATGCGTTCAAAAGCAGGCTGGACTAGATTCCCAATATGTACTAAGACTCTAACCTAGACCTCTCTTTTACAGTACAATTAGATTTTCCACTTGGAAAATTTTTATTGAGCTAAGAGAAAAAGTTTAAATTTAAGACAAGAGTCAGGAGGATGATTCCTTTGAAAGAAAGGGTCTGAATAAATTGTAAAACTCTAACTATATCCTAAATATCTTAAAAAGGAAACAAATTACTGTAAGAGGAATACAAGCCTCCTATTATTACTTAAAACCCTCACTGATTTAAATATTATCTTTGATTAATATAAGCAGAAAATAAAAATATGAGACATATGCAGCAAGGACTGGAAAAAGCTGAGCAATACTTTCTTCCTTTAGTACTTTATTAAATACAAGGGATCATGGCTAGTTTTCACTTTTGTTTATAAATATGTTCCAAATAAAAATTTCTTAAAAGGGAAGAGATTAAATGTAGCAAAACAAATGAAAAACGTCTGTCTCTTGATTATCATTCCTTCCTCATAAGCTCAGCACGTTCTTAAACACGAGC
This sequence comes from Carollia perspicillata, assembly GCA_004027735.1. NCBI lineage: Eukaryota > Metazoa > Chordata > Mammalia > Chiroptera > Phyllostomidae > Carollia > Carollia perspicillata. The sequence continues at coordinate 2,451 of PVKM010047359.1, forward strand.
CCTCCCAGTCCAAGCTCAGACTTCAGCACGGGTGTCAAGGGCATGAGTCTTCTCTCAGTAACATTTCACACTCTTTCAAACAAAGGATTAACTCCTAGTTGAAATGCTAGAGTTTTGCAACATTTAACATAAAAACAACATTAACATGAACAAAACAATGGCAGATATGGCTAAATAATCATTTTATTCAGTTCATAAAAATTCGTTACAATTTCTCTACAATGCCCAATTTTTTAAAAGAAACTATGTTCTAATGGATGAGTTAGTTATAAAATACAGACCCAAAGAGCTGATGAACTGAATTTAGATGACTTATAAAATGCAGCCTCAAGTAACTGAACAAACTGGATTCAGACAGACTGAAAGTGACAGTTAAACACAGGGGACAGTCACCAACAGCATTCGGTGCTGGTGAGAACACTTGCTAGCGACGTGGTACTGCTCTCACTCTAGCAAGTGAAAGGGGGCTAAAGGCTAAAACTTACTTGGTCAAGGAAAGGATAGCCATATTATTAACCAAAAAAATGGTTTTCTTTTAAAATAAAAAATTCAACTAGGAGTTGTTTTGTTAAGTGCAGACTGGAGAGCACTACCTGGTGGGACCCTACTGGAGGCTGAAGCCCCATGGAAACTGCTTCTGTCACAGATCCAGGAGGCAACACTAATCAGGAGTAAATTTTGACACAGGTTCTGAAGCATCAGTGGCCTAAGACCTGATGTGGACTATAAATAGTTACAGTGTGTTGATTATCATCTGTTGGATCAAAGGCGAGTGAGAGAGAAGCCAAATTTGCAGTCACCAGGAGTGGAATTATTGTCCCTGAAACGTCCTTGATGCTCACAGCAATGCAGCACAACCATTTGTGTTTTGAAAGTTAACTCAAGTTCTAGAATAAGTGTTTAAAGTTCTGTTTTTAGGTTTTAAAAGAGGCTGAGTTTAAGGGAAATAAATGGAGGACAACAACGCAGTTCACTTTCTACTTGTAAGTTCTCAGAACCCGTGCTTTAAAAGCAGACATGAAGGCTGATGGAGGGCAGTATTCAGGAGGGGCAACATTCAGTCTTCTTTTCAGCAACCTTAGTGCCCCTTCCCCTCCACAAAAGTCCTTTTCCTAGGTCTTCAGTTTTATATGATTAAATAGATGTAGTTACACCTATTTAAAAGGTTAACTTCAAGAAATGTATGAAAAAGAAAATAGTTATATATTACCTATTCAAATTCAGGATCTATGTGCTCTGCATTTTCCCACATATTACAAAGTAAATTACCCATATGGTACAAATAGGGAATCGGCCATGGTAGTTGCCCTACTAATTAGCACTTGTCCTGACTCAAGGTGAGAACAGGTCCAAACCAGACGAAGTATTCAAAAATCTCCTGTTCCCAGGTTTAATTTACAATTAATAACATTTGTCCAATTATAAATGCCATCTGGCACATAATGTAAAAAAGACAAATGTGATATATACACTTGCAGAAAAACCTAAGAGAACTCTCGAGCATTGCTCCTTCGATGTTACCAATGCTAAAACTGAACCTTGAACTTTCTGCTGACACTCACAGATTTCCCTTTGGGTAAGTTCCCTTCACAGGCCTGCTTGGATAGGTCCTGACGTCCAATCAACAGACACACAGCCTCTGGCCAGTCTGCAGCAGGCTGCTCTCGGCAGTGATAGATTGCATCTCTGATGGGAAGAGCAATTCCAAAGGGAAGAGTTTCCAAGTCTCTTAAAGTGAAACCTGATGGTGAAAGGAAGGGAGAACGTTTTTCATTTAGACTTGCCACTCTCCTGGTTACCCCCTGACTAGTTAGCAAACATCTACCCTGACAAATAAGAAAAAAATTAATTTTATTCATCTCACTACCAGGCTAGTGTCTGACATTCAGGGAGTAGTAGAAGAGGTCTCTCTACAAAATTTTTAAAAACCTTAAGAAAAAGAAAAGCAATACAATAAGAAAACCACAAATGACTTAACCATTCCATCAGATGAAACAGTCAATAAACATACGAAAAGATGGTCTACCCAATGAGTGATCAGGGAAATGCAAACTAAAACCATTGGAAAATAGAAGCTCACACTTGCTTGACAGAAAAAATATTGAAGTCAATCAACACCAAGTGTTGGCAACCATGCAGAGCTACAGTGATTCTTGACCACAGTTGACAGTGGCACATACCAGACAACCACACTGGAAAACACATCGCCACGTACAGACAGGCCCACCCCTAGCATACAATAGCCACACGGAAACTTGTGCACATCAGCACAAGCACATGGGCATTGAAATACTCATTAGGAACACTGTGTCGCTATGACAAAAAAAGGAAGGGAGGAAACAGCCCCACTGCTATCATTCTGTGGATAAATAAGTTTTGATATATTCAAATAATGAAGTATTTAGCAATGAAAACAAATGACATGTTGCTACATGAGTCAACATGGATGAACCTTTAAACAACAACATTGAGCGAAGAAAATACAATAGCAGAAACATATTTATGTCCATTTATATAAAATTTAAAAACATAAAACACTGGCACTGGCCAGCTAGCTCAGTTGGTTAGAGCACTGTCCTGCTAAACCATGGTTGCAGGGTCCAATCTCAGGTCAGGGTACATACAAGAATCAACCTATGAATGCACAAATAAGTGGAACAGCAAATCAATATCTGTCTGTGTCTCTTTCTCTCTCAAAAAAATCAATCAATAAAAAAATTTTTAGAAAATATAAAATATTAAGCAATATATAAAGATGATAAAACTACAAAAAAATAGGAAAAAGAATACAAAGTTGAGGTAGGGCAGTGAGGGAGGACACCACCAGGAGTAATTAATGACACGTGGACCTCGGCCTCACTGGTGATACTCTATTCCTGATGGTGGGCGACCAGCGCATCCACATTCACTTCACTGCTATTCTCTAAACATTTCGTGCATTCTTTCATATGCATGCAAGATTTTTCAAATTTGCATGTTAATTAAAATTTTATTTTCCCTGAAATAATTTCTCTGTTTTATAAACTGTACATTATTAATACAGAAAGTTAATTATTAAAAGCAAAAATGTTTCCTTATATGAGAATAATACTTTCATTAAATATGTAAATAGAACTCATCCAATATTTTTTCGGCATAGGTATCCTATCTGTGATACTAATGACAACTATCATAATTTTCAAGGGGACATATGAAAAAGAACAATAAAAAACTAAGTCATTTAGAACAGTCTTTAAGAATTCAGAAATCTCCTGTAATATTCATTAGAGCATTATTTTCTAACATAGAAACATCCTCATTTTTTATATGTTCAGATCAGTAATTTGATTTTTTAAAATATATTTCTGTGAAAAAATTTTCTAGTACTTGCAACCTAAGAGCACAAGGTGAGGATTAAAGAAAACTCCTTTCCCTGCTCTCGCCGTAAATCTTCATTTTGGTGCCTAAAATCCCTGGCCTCTTCCCTTCCAAAGCACACCTGCAATGTTTATACAATTACTTCTAGGTTTTGCCAGAAATAGTCCTTTCTGATATCTGAGTACGACAATGGCTTCAGGTTTAGTATGCAGTGACTGGTGCTCTCCATTTTGAGGCTGAGAGATAAAAAGCAGGTATCGCTGATGTCATCATATGAAAGTTGTGAGGCTGTCAGGGAAACTGGGACCCTCTCTCCCCATGCCTCCCAGGTCTAACCAGCTCTGCAGACGCTGGCTGGGTGAGGAGGGTCCAGGGAAAGCATTTCGGTGACACACAGGAAGTAAAGATGACCTTACCTACACTGGCCATCCAGACAACTAATCTTTCAGCTAGACTGGAGACTGATGTAGAATGACTAAAACTAAACCTGTAAAAAAACGAAACTCGGTTATTAAATAGAAGAGTGACACATAACAGTGTTTTACATTTTTAATACAAAAGCACAGTCTGAATAAAGGTCACCTGTTTTCCTCTTGTTCTGCTTGTGACTTCTGGGGGGCTACAAAGTAACAAAATGAAACTTTATTTTGATAGTCTTCCTGGCTAAAAAAAATGTGTAACATGCAAAAGAAATCTGGAAATAAAATTTTGTTAACAACTCCTAGAAAATAATAAAATAAGCAGGCTGGAAAGTATTTCACTGGAGCTAAAGTAGTCCTTCTTAGTCACAATGAAAATACAATATCAAATCATCCTGGTCTTTGACAATCAGCTGCAGACTTGGACCAGAATAGTGTAAGATGCAACCTCTAAAATGAGGCAAGATGTGGTCTCTAACGCAAACACTTAGGAAATTTTTAATTTTTAAATTTCAACTTTTATATCAGTACTCATTAAATTTTGTTTGGGAAGTCTAACATTACACCGACTTACCTGGAGTTATTCTTGATAAGTAGTGTGGGGATTCATCAGAAACAGAGCTCTCATCACCAAGAATATAGAGCGCGATACTCTGTACAAGGAGAAAATGAACATTTTTTTAATGACTGAGGTATCACTACGCATAGGAAAGTTCATCCATCTAGGTGCACAACGCTGCACTTTCACAAACGTTGCACAACTGTATAGCCACTATTGCAATCATGACACAGAAGACTTCCTTCACCCCAAAGAGGTCCCCCAAGCCCTCTGTGGTCCAGCTGCTCCTCCTACACAAGCACCTGAGGCGACTCATCTGCGTCCTCTCCCTGTAGCTGGCCTCTTCTACAGTGCCATATAAATGAAACCACAAATGTGTGGTCTTCTGCGTCCGACTTCATGACTGTGCCTTTGAGAACCATCACGTCAACCACATCTATCAGGAGTTTGTTTCTTTCTACTGCTGAGCAGCACTCCATTATACAGATGTACCAACTCTGTCCATGTGCTCATGAACTAATAGACGTTTCTGGGTCGTTTCTGGTTAGGTAAACCCTGACCCTCTGACCCTCCAACCCTAAGGTTCTCCCATTGCAGCCTTTCAGTTTCTCACTTGAACACCTGCTTCCATCTCCAAGATCTGTACCTGCAGCCGCATTTTTTTTTGAAAGGAAGAAGTAGCACGTGTTTACTGAACTTTTAATACAAAGCTGGGGGATCTTAAAATTCTGCATTCCAAACCAATAGGAGTATATCACATGATATATTCCTGAATCTCGGCGACACTGTATTTAACAATGGAAAGTTATAACATGAGCATCTGTAAGCTGACTAATACAATATAGGTTGGAGGCTGAAGAACTCTGACATATCCATACTCCTCTGGCTCCACTTTTGGCCAGACATACACTGGGTCCACGCCACAGGACAAGACCAGTGTATTTGGTGGGTTCACTTAAATGCTTCCATCCAAGCTGCAAGGAGTGAAAAACTTCTGGGATTAAGCTGTTCTGACTACAATGAATGTATTTAATGCTACTGAGTCGCATACTGAAAAAACAGTGAAATCAACTTATTTTTGACAAAACTGTAAAAGAAACAACAATCTTTTCCACAAACGGTGCTAAAAGATTTGGACATCCAAACTGAATAAGAACCTCAACCTAAACCTCACATCTCATCAACGATTAACAAAATGGATCATAGACTGTCAAGCTTCTACCAGGAAACAGGGAGAAAAATCTTTGTATTCTAAAGTTAAATAATGAATTCTTAGACATGGCACCAAAAACACTATCCATAAAAGAAAAAACTGGATAAACTGGCTTCCTCAAAATTAACCATCTTTGCTCCGCAAAATAAACATTAAGAGAATGGTGAAACATGACAAGCTACAAACCAGGAGAAAATATTTGCAATCCACAATCTAATAAATCTAGAAGACTCAAAGTATCGCTAGCTATTAAGGAAATGCAAATTAAAAACAAATAAGATATCACTACACATTTTATCAGAATGGCAAAAATTAAAAATCATGAGAATGTCAAACACTGACAAAAATGCAGGGAAACTGAAATGCTCACACACTGATGGGGGAATGTAAAATGGTACAGTCACTCTGAAAACCAGTTTAGTTTCTTAAAAAAACTGCATATGTGCTTACTATGTGACCATCCATCCCACCTCTGGGTATCTACCCTGTAGAAATGAAAACTTATGTTCACACGAAAAGCTGGACTTGAATGTTTATAGTGGCTGTACTCACAACTGCTGACACTAGGAACACGTGCATGAATCTCAAAAGCGTAAGGGAATTTCAGCTGGGAAGGAGGGCGGTCTGTTCTGTATCCTAGTTATGGTGGTCATTACATACCTATGTTGTTTGGAATTCACAGAACTGCACGCAAAATTTTTTCAAAGTTAATTTTACTGTATGATAGTTTTTTAATCATATTTTAAAAGAAAAAGAGAAAAATAAACAAGGTAGGCAACGCTATGAGTACCTACCAAAACCACAAGTCGGCTTCTCTCACAGATGCCAGGGAGGTAAGGGTAGGGCGGCGTTCCTTCGCCCTTCAGACAAGAACTCACCCACTGGTAAATGCTTGGCGGCTCAGAAGTCAAAAATGATGGATGATGCATAAAGCCTGTCTGACCTTCAAAATTAGATGTTTATAAACATACAAAAATACATTAAAACAATGTTCTTTTATTCTAAATGAAAAATGTGTTGACAGATATGAGGGGGACCCCCAAAAAACCAGAATTATCTTCTGGAGGGCAGGCCCCTTGTAGCACAGGCTTCCCCCACTAGGTGAGTGTCCTAGGAGCCCATCTGTATCAGTGTTCCAGCTGGTATTGTAGTTAGAGAGAGAGGCTGCATTCAGCTAAAGAGAATTTTTTTGAAAACTCTTTCAATACGTTTGCCCATTTTATGATGGGTGATTTACAGGTGACCTGCCCAAACCACCCTGAGTGTTCAGCAGTGTTTAACCCCCGTACCCCAACCTCCCTATTCACCCAACAACAGCTTTTTTGGTTGTTTCACTGAATGAAAAGTCCTCAAAGGGAAATGGTTTTCTGATGTGGAAGAGGTAAAACCCAAAAACAGCAGAAGCACTAAAAGACATCAAAATTGGTAAGTTCGAAAACTGTTTTGAGCAACGGAAAAAACATCTCGAGAGGTGTTGCGTCAAATGAAGAGTACTCTGAAGGTGACTAAAATTTAAACATGTAAGAACAAACACACAATTTTTTATAAATAATTTCTGGGGGGCTTGGGGGTCCCCCTTTTATAATACTGAGAATAACATTTTCTAAATTTCCCAAAATGTTCCATGTTTTCTGCCACAGTAAACAAGCTGACTATATTATACTATGTAGAATTTATATTATGTAGTATATTACACTATGTAGAATTTAAATAGTTACTATTTTATCTCATACTGAATGGAAAGAGAGTGCATTTTCGTGCTCAAGGCATATAAAGAATCTAACCAAAATTTCCTACCCAAACCTGAAAGGTGAGAAAACAGCAGAGACAGCCAGGATTCCTCCGTGTTCTAACAACTGGGCCCCAATCCTGAGTCTCTTTAGCTCAGGCGGTGATAATGAACATGTTCCAGTATGGCAACCACTAGTCCCACACAGCTCCTGAGCTCTTGAAATGTGGCCAGTACAATTAAGGAACTACATGTTTAATATCATTCACCCGGATGACAAGCACGGGTCATGGGCACAGCATCCTTAGCACTGGAAGCTCTCTAAGCTTTTGCAACTCAGAACCATAGGGGTGGGTATAATTTTCCCCCCACACTAAGAAAGCTATGGCTTATTGCAAACCAGACATCAAGCACCAACTAAAATCTGCCTGGTGGAAAGGCCCTGCCTCCTGACTTAGAGACTAATGGTAAGGAAAACACAAGCAAATATCACTACACTGTTCACAAACTCTTTAACAACACAAATGCTTACCCTGATCAATTGTGCACACTTGTCCAGTAGTTCTGACAAGCGTTGGGTAATCTCTATAGTAATGATCTAAGTAAGGCTCCAATTTTAAGTCCCTAAAACAATAAGAACATATAAAACAGAAAAAATAAGAAAGGAATTACAGCATTCGCGCCCCCCACCCCCCCCGTGAGTTAGAATTCATCAGTTGAACTTTTCAATTTGGAAATTCACTTAGAAAAACAATAATCAAATCTGGAGTCTCTTTATTCTATTTCTAGACTTTCCAGTGCCCCATATGATAAATGCGACCCAAACTCCTCTTGCTAGGCACATTTTGTTGAGGTAACTACTGTAAAAACACCGTGGCTTAGTTTACCCTCGTTACTTATTTGCTGTGTGATCTTCAGTAAACCACCTCCAGAACACCAATATTTTCTTGTAGAAAATGGGGAAACACCGGTTTACCCACTGTGAAGTGTTAAGATTAAATATGTGAAAAATACCTTATAAAAGTGTAAAACATTATACGAATGCTATTTCAGAAAGCCCATGATTAGTTTGGAAATCATTTCATGACAAAATAATTTTCATGATAGTAAGATTTTTCCTGAGAGAAACTGACCATTAATTAAAACTGTTACGTCTCAGAAACAATTTCAGTATCTCAAGGAAATTAGAAAATATGCTATAATCTTAACTCAGACTTGACACTTTGATTCAATTTAACGCTCTTTATCATCAAGGATCACAAAGGAGGAAATAATGCCTAAGTGTGTTTCGAATCCAGTGCCAAACACAGACTCCGTGCACGACTGTTGAAGTGCATTATTAGAACAATCTGAGTGTGGATCCACTAGGAACCCAGAGGACAGAGATGACCAAAGACGGTGACAACACAGCACAGCCAAGAGCCAGCAGCTAGCCAAGAGTCACATTCCTGGAACAGGCGACCAGGTATTCTCATCACTAAATGGGGATCGAGATGCCCACGTTTTCTGACAGTTTATGTAGCCAACTCCAATGCTGTGGAGTGGAGTGCTATTTAAATGTGGGGAGCATCACAGAACAGCAGGTGCTGTTTCAGAACTTCCACCACATGCAGCCAGTCACCTTGTCAACATGATATGCTCAGCAGGTCACCCCACTGTTCAACACACATTCGTCACTTCTCACTGATCTTAGGACAAAACTAGCAACCCTAGCATGACCCACAGGCCCTTACATGGCCAGTATCTTCA
>PVKM010047360.1:0-11476 GCA_004027735.1 Carollia perspicillata
ACGTAAAGCTATGGCTACACCCGGCTGCCTCCACTCTCTAACCAGGTCTCGAGTCTCACCCCTCCTTTCCTATCCAGATGAAGCAATTTTGATGGACACAAATAACAATTACCGTTTTTAGTATCTGACCAAACAGTGCTTCACAGTCTGATGATACTGTGGAATGGCAGGAAGACCGTGTGTGAACTGGCAAAGGTTCTCTGAGTGTGAGCGGTCACTCTCCTGCTTTCGGAACGCTGGCCGCCACCGAATTTCCGAACACAGTTCACAAAGAAGGGAATGGAGTCGGTGCGGGCCTTTGGAAAGAAGCTGCTGTTGTGTCGAAGGTAGAATACGTTTCCTGGCACTGGGGAAACTTCACCTAGAGCCCTCCATGTCTCCCGTATCTGCACAGAGACAAACGGTGTTTACGGAGGAGTTCTGCTGAAACCGAGAAGCCCTCGTATCAACACAGTTCCCTTGACAAGAACTAGTCACCATCAGAGATGGGAAAAATAATAACACACATATCCCCCTATTATTTCGTTTGAGATTATTTACTTCCTCTTGAAGAATTTAAAATACAGTGTTAGGAAAACTTAGCAAAATAAAATATTTTTAAGTGCACCGTATATGTAAAAGTATCTTTTGTTGTTCAATGCATTTCTTTCTGGTAAAACTGTATGGGTGGCACGAGTGAGGCCAAGCCTTCCAAAGGCGGCTTGTTGGACTCCCCGTGTCCCTTCATGGCCTGGCCCCTCTAACTTTGGCTCCAACTATGTGGTAGGGTCAGCAGGTGCCCCACAGACAGCCAGCAACTGGCAGGCCCAGCACCCCTGCCACGGTCTGTGCTGGCAGCCCTGCCTGGCATGGGCACACTCTCTCTGTGCTGGGTGGAGACCGGACTCCAGGGATCAGGGTCTCTGGGAAGCAGGGTCTGGATGTGCAACGGGACAGCAGCAGTCGGAGGTGCTGGGAGAAGCAGCAGCAGAGAGCCTGTGACCTGACCCCGCACCTGTGACCAGGTGGTGCTGGGACTCTCTTAACGCTTGCTCCACCTCCTGGACGCCCCACCACACTGTCGCTGAGGTGTCAACGCTGCCGTTCGTTTCCCCCAGGTGTTTTGAGACGGGTTCTCTGTTTTACTCTTTTTTTGCCAAGTGTCTTTATAATATAAGTCTGTATCTCCTAGGTAACCTGAGTACCTCTGCATTCTTCTGCTCCGAATCCCCTCCTGCAGCATGCTTCAGCATTCTGAATGCAAGTGGGTTTTCTCCACACCTGTGGGCAGTTCATATTTACCCACAGAACCCCAGCTGTGAAGAAATGTCTCTTTAAGAATATGTTGTATTTATAGCAGATACATTAGCGTGAATTTTTTTAATTGCCAAAATGTTTTGAATATCCGTCAGTCACATTTTCCTTTGTGGGAGCAGAAAGGCCAGTGAGTCGGCAAAAAAAGAACAACAACAAAAAACGAGCAGCTCTAGCTAGAGTTTTAGGAGGTGGGGTAAAAAGTCACTTTCCATGTACACAGCTGCGCGTAATGAGTGCAGCATGTTTGAGGCCCGCTCTTGGATCAGTTCCCCTACATTTTAAACTCCACTTTTCTGGGCCAGATTTCTGGGGCCATACTGCGTATGTGTCTGAGCCCCTTCAGCCAAAACCTCTTCATACGAGAGTTCAGCAGTGTTGCATGCTGTGTAGACGTCATGACTCCAACCCCAGCCTGTTTTATGTACCATGTGACTCGGGGCTGACCTCTGGATTGCCACCAGCTTATTTTTAGCACGAAGTGATATTTGTCTGTGTCGCTTTCTAAAGCCCCAGATAAAGATGGCCGCATACATTACCCTGCGGACTTACGGCTCCCGAGGAATAAGGAGAGAGGGAAGCGTTTTTAAGTGCGTTAACAGAAAGTGCACATACCCCAAACCGCAGCCTGACCTTTACCTGGAGGAGTAACAATTCCGTTGCGGAACAGAGAGCCAAGAAGTTCCATCCCTGCGTCCTCTCTCCCCCAGAGGAGCGGACCCTCTCGAAACCCGACCGCCGCTTCCTGAAACAATCAAAAGCAACTCTCTGGCCTGTGCGAGTGTTTCCCTCTGTATTCCGGAATGAAAGCTGTATTTAAAAAGTAAACTCTCAGAAAGACGGCAAACATGCTCTCCATCATTAATATACTTGAAGACCCACGTGTCAAAACAAAGCAAAACAAAAGCAACGACACACACTTTCTTTAATGGGCACAAGCAAAATGTTGAATAGTCTCCCAAGTGGGAAAAAAAACCCACAATAACATTTTAAGTTAAAATTTATAAATCTGAAAAGTATTATTGATTGGGTTTCCGGAAGTTACTCAGCACAGAAAGAATCTGGATATCAAATGCAAACATTACCACAAAAAGATTTTGAAAATAAGCTAAAATCGTGACCAGATGCCTCAGCATGGAAGAAAATTAGAAATATAAATATGCAAAACTGAAAGGCCAATATTTGGAAACATGTTAGGAAATTTAGTATTTTTCCATGGGTAATGAGCACGGAGGTATTATATTTTCTATCTGAAAGAGTGGAAATTATTTTAAAAATTCAATAATTAATTCTATAATTTTGAATTTTATGTGCCAAAGTGCTAACTTTGTTCAGGATCATGTCAAGATTTAAAATACTCATATCAGACAAAGGACTAGTAATAGCTTCATATAATATTAGTTAAGGAAAACAATCTCGGACCTAAAGATATTAAGACATTGAAATAAGAGCTAACTATTCTGAAATGCAATTTCTTTACCACAGAATAACCACATTAATAACTAAGTAGTAATAATAACTAAATTAATCCTTATCTGGTTTTCACTTCTGAGAAGAGTATGGTTCTGATGGTCCAGAGTCCTTTGGTGACAATCAAAATGATTAAAAAATCAGCCCTGACTGGTGTAGCTCAGTGGATTGAGTGTGGGCCTGCGAACCAAAGGGTTGCCAGTTCGATTCCCAGGCAGGGCACTTGCCTGGGTTGTGGGCCAGGTCCCCAGAAGGGGTCGTGCAAGAAGCAACCACACATTGATGTTTCTCTCCCTGTCTTTCTCCATCGCTTCCCCTCTCTCTAAAAATGCATAAATAAAATCTTTAAAAAAAGCATTTGTGCTTGTTTTCTTTATATTTCTGCAAAGATGTGCCCACGTGTCAAGGATGGGCGTGCAGGCCCCAGTCATTTTCCCTGGGAGTTATCGTCACTGTGCTCAGGTTGTTTCTTTGATTTTCTCATTTTTCTAGGGTGGAATATCTGGTCCTCATCATAATGTTTTTCAAAGTCAAAGATTCGAAATTAGATAGAATACTAGGTTCCCTGTTGTTCTCCAATATGGAATCTTGGCTCCAATATCCACGCGGCCAATTACTTTCTCAAGCGCGCCCACTATTCGTCACTGCGGAATATGGCGTAATAGCCAGAGAACTGAATTTACGGTCCGTGTGTAAATATCGACACTGCTTCGAGTCAAAAGAGACATCGACTATGAAACCAGATTGTATTTGCAACATTTTGGCAAGAAACGGGTAATAAACCATTGTAGAAATTCTCATATGTTCTATTTCCACTTTGAGTGTTTTGATTCAAATTCAGTTGAGTTCATTCAGCAGAAGAAGGCAATATATTTTGATAGAAAGAGGGGAAGCACAAGGCCTCAGAGATTAACCAGGGATCAATCTGATCACGACTAGCCGTCCTTGTGGGCACATCGAGACATCTGCGTTTCATCAGAAACTCCCCAAAATACAGTGCACGCCACAGTGGAGAAATTCCCTCCAATCTGTCTTCCTTTCTGATGGAATATTTTACCAAGATTTGTTTTATACATTTGACGGAAAATAAATGACTAAAATATAGGAAATTATCTGAAGATTTGTGATCCTTCTGGCAAAGGTTAATATGAATCAGACAAGGCCGGCATTTAGGGTACGTGATAAATTCAAATGCTTCCGGTAGTTGTCGGCAGTACGCAGAATCACTCGGGTTGTTTGACCTTTTTCTTTTCTTTTCTCTCTCTTCTTTTTTGAGAAATGAAAGCAAGAAACGTCTTCCCTGATTGCTCCAGAGACTATAGTTGAGTTCAACAGAATCCCCCCAAATTTTACAAGATGTTATTTATTTTCTGAAGCCACTATTGAAACAGCACAACAGCTAGTGCGCAAAAAACCAAGAGTTAGTGGGTGGTGTGCTTATTTCCTTGGACCACTGTCTTCATTAATAAAAGTCAAATGATCTACGAAACGGATATTCTCCAAAATCGGAGAATGAGGATAAAGGGGCAGGCACTAAATTTTGATGCGACATTTCGGAAACCTTCCTTAACTGTGTCATAACATATCGTCAAGGAGAAGGGCCAGTGCTTACGTAATATTTCCGCATTCGTTTGGGGCATAGGAGGGGGGCTCAGTACAACTTTAAGAGACAATGTCAGCAAAAATTTAATTAGCTCACAAAATGGCATTTTTCCCTACACGACTAGTCCCCTCCCCCTGTTCATTCCTCTCAACCTCAATTATGTAAAACAACAAAAAGTCTGTGGCTGGGGGAGAAAGAGGGTGATGCCCTATGTTGCCCATAGCAAACATGCTTTTCACTAACATATACTTAAAAGAGGTCACTTTAGTCTATTTCAGGCAGATCACGTGGTTTGTCCATGTCTTACTTCTTTCACGGGTGGTAACTTAGCAAGCTATGTGCAAAAACCTCAGATTAAACATGTGTTTTGAACATTTTTACATTAAATCATTTGGTCATGTACATGTAAAAAATGAGGCCGACACCAGAGGTAATAGCAATGCAACAGTCAAAATGGGCGGGGGGAAGTGTAAAAATATTAAAATCAACAGGGAAAATTGTTTCCTTGGATATCTGCTTTCTAAGGGATCAGGGCTGGAAAGACTGACAGACCGAGAACCTCTAATATGAGAAAGGTGAAAATAAAACTTGCCCTTGAAGATTTATTACAACAGTTTTACAGGAAAATTTATAAGAAACATTCCACGTGTATTTTCACTTTTTCAAAAAGAGCTCCTAGTTGAATTGCCACATTTAATTTTTAAAAAAATTCAGTTAGCTTTTTCTACTAAGCTGCAGACAATCGCCATATTGCACCCGAGGAAAAGATGGGAAACGTTGGTCAAGCCGATCACGTGAAACGGGATGGAACGACCACTCTCAGCTTATTTGCGAGTAGGGTTGCCTTTCTTCTCACGTGTTTTATTTCAATACTCAAGTTTTACAAACGAAGACTGCTTTTTCAAAAACATCTCGTATCAGTGGGCCACTGAGAAGCCTGCCTTAATTTTGAACTTGACAAATGGAACATAGTAAGATGAAATGAGAGAACGGTTAAAAATGTCTTTTTTCATTAATCACAATCTTGTAAACTGATGACGGAAGTGAGTGCGAGTACACATTCAATGTCACTAAACCTGAGTGAAAGCTAAGAAACATCTGAAGATACTTTCTCGTGCCTTAGACTCCATTACAAACCATTTTAAATCTTAAAACATGGTTTGTTAGCAGCTGCCAAAAAGATTCTCTCAGAAAACTAAACATGCTGTTATGGTTGATAATAAACAGGTGTTCCTTATTTCTTGTTTTAAAAATGAACTGGCCGTCTTGGCGTTGGGGGTCTTCGCTCAGGAAGCCCTGCGTCCATTTGAGAAAACAAGAGCATTTTGTAGTGCAATTGTTCTCTCACTTACGGCCGACTCCTAAATTTCAGTGTATTATCTCCCTGGGCTTGGTCGACGCCCTTCTAAAGCCGCTGGAGAGAGCACAGTTCTCAGGACACTACACCCTTCATACAGGACATTGCCAAACGGTCCGAAAGAATAATGCGGCCACATAGACTACAGCTGTGAAAACTTCTCTGCTCCGAATGTCAGACATTCAGAGCTATTCTAGACTCAACTTTAACTTCTGCAAACACCCGGCGACCTGGAATGAGCAGTTTTAAAGATGTGAAGAGGTCACTGATGTTTACTTCGCTGCCTCTCCTCCCCGCCCCTCTTCCCAAAGTCCTGCCGAGAAAATACTTTCCACAACCTGAGCAGAACTCTGGAAATACCACAACAGCGCTGAAAAACTTCGTAAATCCCTGCACACACAAGAACACACTCACGGCGGAGGAGAGATGCAGAGATGCATTTCTGGGGATGGAAAACAGATGATGGGCAAGTGATAACAGGCAAGGCGGAGTGGAGAAGTTCAAGGCCAAGGGCCGGCCCGCAGAAGGGGAAACCAGCCAAGGCCAGGCAGACCCCTGCTCTATAACCTCAGAAAGGCGTGGGAATTGAGCCCCTGATGACCCGAAGCTTGGTGTGGGGAAAATAATTTTTAGGGTAACATTACTGATCGCACCCTAAAAACTACCTACTGTTTGTTTTGTGGGGGTAGTGAAGCAGAGTTTGGAAACGGAACCAAATGGCTGAGGCGGTGTCATTTCAAGGTCAGAAACAAAGACGGTGGAGTGAGACTGGTTGTCACTTACTAGCTCTGTGACCTCCACAAACGAACCTTCGTGTGACTCCGTTGCATCGTTTGTAAAATGGCAGTGACAATAATTCTCACTTCATAAAGTTGCTCTAGGTAGTGAATGAGTTTATATATGCGACATGCTTTGAATAGCACATGGCAATTATTAGTGATTCGTTTTTAAGAAAGTTGTGAGAATTACACTATGAATGGCAAAATTAAAAAATAAAAACTTTCTATTTGGTCCACGTTCTTTCCCAAGAAGGCCGACCCTGAGATGCGTAAGTGACTGAGTGACAAGCGGATTCTAACGTTGAGTTCCTCCTCCCGAGGGACGGTTCCCAGGTCTCTGCTGCGTCTGGAGAGAATTGCGAGGTTGGTTTCCTGGGACCTTCCCTGCTCAGTGATGCCCTAATTTACACTTCATCATTTGCAGCCTGCACGTGAGGCATTCTTGAACGATGTGAACCGAAAAGAAGTTCTTATCATAATTAATTTTTAGGGCAGCAGGGACTTGGTTACAAAGTCATCCGACGCCAGCAACCGAAGCCAGCAATGGGGACAGCGAGGCCAAGCAACACACTTAACACCTTCTGGGTCACCACGGGGTGAACGTGTTTGGTTTCACAAGATGACATTTTCAAAGGACTACAGCCCATGACTTGCTTGGCTGTATGAGCTTCTGTCATTACAGCTTGCACTCCTTTGCAAGGAAGTTTTAAAAAAGTGTAGCTGCCCATTGATAAATACGCACCTTTATTTGCACTGTAAAAGTCTGCATGGCTTCTAGAAGGGCTTTATGAGGGAGGAAGGCATTTGCATTACAAATCGTTTTTTACATTGACAAAAAAGGAAGGCTGAACTTGGAGTTGAGGGGGATATTTTATTAGGAGCATTTAAGAAGTTATAGCCTAAAACGGTTTCTTCCTAACCACGCTGGGATTCATTTCCCAGGGCAATTGCCCACTGGAGCAGTCGGATTGCAAAGCTGACATTAAATCTGACCTTGAACCGCTGGCAGCCCAGAACGCGGAGCTCTGGTCGGAACCTGGGAGCTCTGAGGGGCCCCTGCGGTCCCCGTGGTCACAGTAGGGAGGGACCTGGCTCACTGGTCTAGAGACAGTCAAGCTGCAAATCAAAAACTGAATATTCCCTCGCTGATTAGAAAGAGCTTTGATTGTTTCTTCTTCCTTTTCCATGGCTCATTTCATTTTATTTTCTTTTGTTGTAAAGAATCTTAAGAAGCATAGAAACGGAACTGGCTCATATGAATGTGAGAACAGAAATCGGACTCTCTGTGATTGTTAGTCACACTTTGCTTTCTTGCTGGCTCTCGCCACACTGAGCAGGAAGACAGCGTGCATGAGCAGGGACTAAACAGGTGCTGACAACAGTCCTCTCTTCCGGATGCTTAACACAGAGAGGACACGCCCATGAATGGGAATTAAGACGATCGATCTATCTCTTATTTATTGTATCTTTCCAAGTCATGCATGAAGCACGAAACGAGGGGGAAACCTTGGTCTAGAGGGAAGAGTGTATTGTACCAGGGTTTCAGGTTATCCCTTGCTCTGCCACTAGCTTAGGTGAGTGATACTGTATAATCATTAATCTCCGCTGTTGCTTCGGTGACACTATCCTCTGTGTCTATGTCTTCTCAGGTGGGCGTGAGGACACCGTGACACACTACAGGATGATGACGATGAAGGTGAGGAGAAAGGTGGGTGAGAACGATGGACCGAGACAGGAAACTTGGATTTTAACTGGTCTAACTGTGAGACTGGTCTTCAGGAATGCCACTTCCCTGGCGACAGCGCATGCGTTTCAAACTGACGTTCTGAACGCTGTCCGTTGACAGAACGTCTCCAGCCTCTGGGAGAACTAGGTTTACTGCTCCGGCTCTCAACGTTCCCCCGCTTGCATCTCTGTCCATCCCTGGCCATCAGGACAACGCTTAGGCACAGCAAACAGCTTCCAAAAAGGGACACAAGGACACTCGTCACCTCGCCACACTGAGCTGTGTCTTCTGAGTGGGTCGAGTAAAAACTAGGCTTCCAAACTGCTGATTTCTGATTGGTTTGCTCCTACAGCGCCGACCCGGCCTGGCTTCATAACAGCCCTGACCTTAGACCAGCCTGTAGGTCGGCATGTAGCCACTTACCCTTCACCGTAAGAAGGTTAAGGGGGTCCAGTCAGAGCCACAAGACTCGGCCCCCAAAGCAGCCGCCACTCAAGTTTTCCTGGAATTGCTCTGAGCCTCCGCCCTTTTCACAGGATTTATCTCATCAAGTCTTACCATAAAAGGGTTGTATACTTTTTAAGTTCTATAAAGATTCTAGAAACTTCTAGACGAAAGTCAACGTTTGACAAAGAGTCCTGGAGGTCAGGATTCTCAAATTAGTGGCCACATGTGGTGATAATAAACCTTCTCTGGTGTGTGTGTGTGTGTGTGTGTGTGTGTGTGTGTGTGTGTGTGTATCATGTAGCAATCTAAGGGACGGTGCCTGAACGGAGCCAACTGTAGTTCAGAATTTGTTTCTTGCCCACAAATAGATTGAATTAAAGCCATCTTCCATTCCTTTTAGAACTGCAGAATACCTGCTTTCATCGGCAAACCACAAGTGCTGGGGAGGCTGTGGAGAGAAGGGAACCCTAGTGCGCTGTGGGTGGGGGTGCAGGCTGGTGCGGCCACTGTGGAGAGCAGCATGGAATTTCCTCAGAAAAATCAGAACCGGAACTGCCTTTTGACCCAGAGATTCTGCTCCTGGGCACGCACCCTAAGAATCCAGAATCACCAGTCCAAAAGAACCCGTGCTCTCCTATGTTCATAGCAGCACTGCTTATACCAGCCAAGTGCTGGAAACAGCCTAAGTGCCCATCAGTAAATGAGCGGATCAAAAAACTGTGGTACATGTACACAATGGAATACTATGCAGCAGGAAGAAAGAACTCCTACCTCTTGCAACAGTATGGATGGAACTGGAAAATATTATGCTAAGTGATATAAGCCAGTCGGTGAAAGCCAAATACCACAGGATCTCACCTATAAGAGGACTCGAATGAACAAAATAAACTAACGAACAGAACAGAACCACAGGCATGGAAACGGGGAACAGACTGACAGTGACCAGAAGGGAGCGGCGAGGGGGACAAAGGTGGAAAGAAGGGGAAGGGACTAGACGAAGAACAAGTATGAGTGACCCACGGACATGGGCAACGGGATGGGAACTGACTGTGGGGGCAGAGGGTGGGCAGGGCAGGGGAGAGCAATGGTCGGGGGGAAATTGGGACAACTGTAATAGAGTAACAGTAAAAATGATTTTAAAAAAGCACCAGATCCCTATTTGTGAGAATTAGAAATCCATTCAAACAGGAGACTGTGTACAAGCTGGACAGCATTATAACGATAAGACAGACTTGCTCAAATCACGTTCTACCACTTTCTAGATGGATACAGTGGGGCCCACTTCTTACCCTTTTATCGCCTCAGCTTTCTCATCTGCAAAATAAGTTTAATAAAAGCATGCACTTCACAGGGCTTACGTAAAAGTCAAATAAGGTCATGAGTGGTGTACATTTAGCCTAGGGCCACACAATGTGCTTGGGAAGTATTTCTTTGCTACGATGATTACTTTAATACAAGTAGTAAATGAAAAGCTCATGGGCTGGGAGGGCCACACTGTTAAAATGCTCTGACCACCCAAAGCAATATACAGACTCAACAATCCCTATCAAAATACCAGTGGCATTCTTCTCAGAGCTGGAATAACTAATCCTAAAACGTATAGAGAATACCCCCAAAGAGCCCACACAGTCAAAGAAACCTTGGAAAAGAACGAAGTAGGAGGCATCACACTCCCTGCTTTCAAACTACAGTACAAAGCTACAATAATCAAAACTGGATGGTACTGGCATAAAAACAGATCTATAGATTAATGGACTAGAGCGCCCAGAAATAAATTCTGGTTTATACGGTCAGTTCATCTATGACAAAGGAGGGAAGGATATACAATGAGGAATTGTATACAAAGGCAGTCTCTTCAATAAGTGACGCTGGTCAAAGTGAGCAGATGCCTGCTAAAAAAATGGGATGTGACTACTTTCTGACACCACGTACAAAAATAAACTCGAGATGGCTTAAAGACAGAAATGTAAGACCTGAAATCATAAAAATTCTTGCAGAAAACACGGGCAATAAACTCTTTGACATTGGTCTTAGCGCCTTTTCGAATATGTCTCCTCGGACAAATCCTCCCTGAAGTAAATAAAATACAATGTCCATGTATTTTTTAACATTTTCCTATTTTTTAATAAATAGGCTCATAATACTGTAGTAAAAAATTATGTCTCCTCTGGCAAGGGCAACAAAAGCAAAAATAAACAACTGGGACTAACTCAAATGGAAAACTTTCTGCATGGCAAAGGAAATCATCAACCACAACGACGAAAAAAAAGGCAACCTCTTGAAAAAGAGAAGATATTCAAAAATGATACATCTGATAAGGGGTTAATATCCAAAATACATAAGGAGCTCATACGGCTTAACACCAAACAAAAACAAACAAAGAAATGTTTAATTGAACAAACATTCAATTAAAAAATGGGCAGAGGACCTAAATAGACATTCCTCCGATGAGGACAAGCAGATGGCCGACAGACACATGAAAAGATGCTGAGCATCACCATCATCAGGAACCCGCAAATGAAAACCACAATGGCAGGCCACCTCACACCTGTCAGGAGGGCCGTCATCAAAGTACCAGCAAACAACAAGGGCTGGCGAGGACGTGGAGAAAAAGGAGCCCGCGTGCGCTGTTGGTGGGATCATAAGTTGGTGCAGCCCCTACAGAAAACGACGTGGGATTCCTCAAAAACTTGAAAGGAGAACTGCCCTACAACCAAATGATAACACTTCTGAGGGTCTGAAGGAAACAGAAAGCCTAATATGAAAAAGTACTTGCACCCCTCTGTTCATTGCAGCATTAC